>JAGDQP010001840.1:39094-51940 GCA_022664845.1 Lepisma saccharinum
TTATTATTATTATTATTATTATTATTATTATTATTATTATTATTATTTCCTGGTATTTTCGGTGATAGCCTATTGAATTACCCTACAGTAATATGAAGGACGCACTAGGTTTCGTCATTTCTCTCGTTATATATTGAAAAAACAACCAAAAGTGAGAAAGCACTTGATTCACTCTGAATATATTGTACACAAAATGTAAAATAAAAGAAATGGATTTTAAAAAAAGGAGATCAGAAAACATACACAATAAGTGTTCAAAATTTACTTTCAGAAAAACTTTATAGACATTCAACACATTTCGTACATGTTTTTATACTTCTTGTATATAAAACTGTAGCATGGTAGGGAATAGTGTAAAAATAGGTACGTTATTGCAGTACTCTACTGGTTCAGTCTTTGTGATTGTAAACACTAGACCACGAAATTTTGTAGATACAAAATATTTAATCAACTTTTAACGCAATTTTTTGTACTTGATTCTAAAAAAAAAGGTTTCTCTTTGTCTTAGATTTCTATTATCGCTTTACAATTACCACATTTCCATTTTAATCATTTTATTATTTTTATTAAAAAGATAAAAGATCACTTATTGCACATTAAGTTCGATCACACAAATGGAAACCGATTACGGCTTTCAGTTCTTTATTGTCACTTAAATGAACTGCTGCTAAAGATCTTACAGTTCCAGCTAGAATCACTATCTAAGAAACATTGGAAGACCTACTTTTTAATTTTCATGTTTATTAATATATTTAAATCAACACACCTCAAAACTTCAATATCTTTCTTTCTATTGTATTTCTTTAATTGCCTCTATTAATCATCTTTTAATGTGACAATATCGCAGTTTTAGTATTTTGCTTCCTGTACAGTACAGGTCTATTTAATTGCTTCAATAATTTTATTGAATGGAATTTATTCAAGTCATTTAAGAAACTTTGATTCAGACCGGGATAGGAGATGTTGGAAAGAAGTCGGTGTAGTTTGAAGATAACATCAGTCCTTATGATTGCTGTTACTGACTAAAATCTCTAGAAATTTCACAGTCATGATGGGAGGCAGCGCCATAGTAAGAAAAAGGTTTCTTAAAATTAAGGAAAAATTCTTATCTATGCCACGAGAAAATTTTTGACATTCTCATTTTCAATCAAAATTTGAAGACAGATATCAAATTAGTGGGAAAATGGTTTTCCCGGGCACAGATAAGAGCTATTTTTTAAAAAAAACATAAGAAACCGTTTTTACCGTGTGGGATCATTTCGAGGACCTTCTGATTCTTAAACCAATTAAAACGGGCATAGGCTGTAATGCTGTTATCGCCCATACTTTTATCTTAACTTGTCTACTAACTAAACTACAGCAGCTCCATTCTAATTTCCTTCTATACAGTAGTGTCTGATAATCCGGACTTGATGAGACCGGACCCTGTCCGGATCACCCAAAATCCGGGTTAAACGGAATTAGCTTTAAAATGTCTGTAAAGCAAGTTTTTACATGGGTAAAAGTATTAAAATGAATGTTTTTATCGCAAAAATTACTTTTAGCGTCAATAGTTAAATAGATTGCAATTCGTACTAATGAACTACAGTACATTGCTGTCACGTACAGTAATCAAAAACTGTAAAAGCGAAATACCAGAAGTTTGAATTCTGTACGGGACTGTAAAATGAAACAGCTTTACGTACAGTATATGATGGAAGATAAATACAGTTTCAAGTAAATTATAATTAAAATTTATGCACATTTTTTGACGACTATTAGGTCTGTCCGTATTAACCGGATGTCCGTACTAGCGGGGTCCGGATTATCGAGGCTGTATTGTAGTTTTAATTTTGTTTTTATTTTTTTAGTATTTTACAAATAGTTCTTCTACACTCATTCAAAATGTTATTTTGAACTTTGTTTTATCGTTGAATTGGTCTGTGTTTATTGAGTTGTTTGGTTCCAACTTTCACGTTTATTTCTTTCATATGTTTACGTCGGTTTTCATTAGAAGCAGTGGTTTTTAATAACCTTTTGTTTTTGTTGGCTTATAAATTCATTTCTTTATTGAGGTCAGTACGGAGATGTTCATTTTAAAAGAGGTTTAAGATTTTTTTTTTATTTTCGATAAATGTTTCACGTTAGTTGTGTATTCCTCTCCTGTGACATGAGAAAGAAAACGTTGTCATCCTGCAATACTCGGCAACCAACATTACTCTGATGCGAGTTGGGTTCCATAACATTCTTCTCTAAACAAAGTAAAGACGACATATAAACATCTTTGATTTCCAGGAGAGTTTATTTATATGCAAAGTACGACGTAGGCATAGTCTTTGTAAATTGATTCGACTCAATATCCAACCTTTTACGAGAGAACAAAAAAAAATCTTTCTATAAACGCAGCTGTAAAAGAACTCACTTCAATAGCTGCCATGGTCAAAGTGTACCACATCCCATATTATTGTACTTTTCTTCCCATGTACGTTTCATTCACGGTTGCTACATTTCTATTCGTGAAAATCGAAACAGGATCTTAACTTCGGAACAGAAACAGGAACTGTTCTAAACTTATGCTATGAATTAATTTATATTTGCTTAAAGTTAAAATTTAAGAATTCTAGAAATATACATTGAATTAAAACAAGTATAGACCAATTCCACGAATATGTCATACCCGATGATAAAAATTGAAACGTACCGTGGATTTATTTTAATTGGTGAAATAGATTCACGAGTACATGAAGAAATAAAAAACGTTATTAGTACGCATGCATAATTAGCTTCTGTTTTGGAATTATTTAAAAATTCACGAAAATAGCTACAATTTTACTTAATTTTAAGTGAATTATTCAGCTAATAATGAAGGGATTTAAAATTTAAAAAAGGGTAAATTAAACTTCGTTTTTTTTCTATATTGATATAAACTATTGGTTTGTTTGATAACAATCGCCCTGGCAAGCATTATAAATATAGACTACTAATATGTCCGTGCTTGACGCTCCACGTATAATAAGTACTGTACACTGAACAATATTCGCTGAAAAGTAAATTGCTTTTATATGGTGCGTTAGAGTAAAATGCTGGACAAAAAGTATTTCAAACGTTTTTCCTAATCACAATAAATTTTGTGTAAAACATTAACAAGCAATACCAGGAGTCACAAACTGACATTCAGAATATACTTTTCGACTGTAATTATGGTATATCTCCGAGAGGTTAAAAAAAATGAAAATTAGACATATGATATGCTAGCAGAAGTACTGAGGATCACGTTCTCGATTAAGTAACACGTATATATTAAAAATAATATTAATTATATAATATTAAAGTTGCCGTCACGCACTGACGTTTTCACAGCCAGCACTTACACTTTGATATACATTTCCCAAACTCTCTGAAAGCATGGGCTCAACAAAACTATCTAATGCATACTTAACAGGGGAATGTTTGAAATTTTATTTTCATTAAAACAATATCAAGTTGTAGGTAGTAACAGCATATAGGAAGATAAAAAGAGCCTGACATACTGACACGATCATGCAATCGAGTTTAAATTATAATACTTGTCAGGCTGTAAAGAAGACTATACAGAAATGGGTCATTCATTTATGTCAATATATAAAAGAAAAAGCTTAATAAGTATATATTTTTAATTTTGCATTCCAACATTTTTAGTTTTATAACTTAGAATTAGTAAAATCGTAGTTTTTTTTAAACTTTTTCAATAATCAAACAGCAAATGCTCAATATGTACTAAGAATTATTAAAGTATTTTGAAAAAACACACATCGTATACCTAGGACGACAGCTTGTATTTTTGAAACGGGATTAATATCTGATTTTGGCGCCCCTTCGAATAAGCCAAAAATGTATAACGCTAACTCCTTATACATTTTTAGCATCCAGTCTTCATTTTCCGCATCCCGTCCGGTGCTTGGGAGCGTGATTCTCCCCGACTCTTATGGGGGAAAACACCCCTAAATTATGAGGCGCACCCTCAACTTAAAAATGTTTAGTCAAAAACGATAGAAACAGTGCAAGACTGCACTGACACCCTCCATGTTATACTGTACATCCCGAAACTGAAAATCCTGGCCGAATCCCTGGGAGCCACATCCGACCTTTGCTTTACCTTACTTGCAGCTCTTGAGCTTACTTCCATGAGCTAATTGCACTAATCTATAAAATGTTCACTGTGTGTTTGACTTTTTACTACAGGGCTTCACTTATTTGAAGAATCGCTCTAATATGGATTTGCAATTTTTAACATTTCGAACACAAGAATTTTGGCCACGCATTATATTTTATAGTGATATATTATCTAGGATCTGTAACTGAATCCGTTAGTTTATTTCTATCAGAATGTACAAAAATAAAGCAATACTTACAAGGTAAAATCGTCTAATAATTCACAGATGTCAGTGCGTGACGCTGTGTTTTTCCTCCTATACGCCCATTATATTTATATATTCTGGAATGTTTTAAATAGAAATTAAACTTAACACATTCAACTTTAATTTTTTTTTTTTTTTTTTTTTGGGGGGGGGACCCCATTTTTTCAGAGAATTTGGGGGAAATGTATGTCCGAGTAAGTAAACCCGGGCCCTTCGAGTCGTTGGCCTAACGCCTTAGACCGCACGGCTACCCGGTCGACCCAGAGTGCAAGTGAGGGTTAAAGAATGTCAGTGCGTGATGACAACTTAAACATTAAATAAGATATAGTATTTTATCGATTACGTGTTCTTTTATGGGGAATGTATTCTTCAATGTCTCCTCTATCAAAGAGTGTGCTAAAATCGCCGTTCTTGAAATTATAAGAGATGTTATAAGGCAATTAATGTCGAAGAATGTATTCTAAATGTCAGTGCGTGACGCGTGGAATTCCTCTATATTTTTATACTTTCATGTTATATTTAAATGCATTCGTTTTGAAAATAAAATACGCAGTAAAGTCAACTTCATGTTAAATGGTACAACTGTGGGGAAAATATTGTCGAGTGAGTATTTCCCAAATTCGCGAAAATGTCTCTCCCGTGTGTAACATCTACTAACGAAAATTTAAATTAGGATTAATAGTTCTCTTTGCGTTACAAAAATACAACTCTCCGAGATTAAACGAAGGAAGTACTCAACTTGTTAGAGTTTTGGACTTAAATTTTTTATCAACAAAAAATTATATTTTTGCAAATATCGCCCTCGTTTAGCAATATAACACAACAATATTTTCCTCAAAAGTGTGTCATAGGATTGCGCATATGTCTGTAAGTCAAAAAAACCAAACGGTGTTTCAATATATTATTTTTTTAGATAAACAGAGTTAGTTATACACATGAGACAAAACCTTTAACCATAGCTGTACTCCGAGTAAAAGCTAAAATTCTAGAATCTTTATAATGAACATGCTAATTATATTTCCTTGATCAAAGCACATAAATGTTCCCACAGTAGCCCACTGAGTGTTGAACCTTTGAGACACCATTGTTTGTACAGTAATAAATCGGAATAAGGGTTCGATTTGCAGTCGCTGTAGAAGACGAATTCTTTGTGTATTTCTTAAACATGTTATCATACACAACCTTTTTTGATGAAAGGGAAATTAACATCTCATTACATTTTGTGTACAGAGAGAGATTTTCAGTTTTGGGCTGGAGCTCATTTCACGGCAAGAACAGTAAACAAAAAAAGACAAGAACGAAACCTTAATAGCTACTAAGCGAGAAAAGGAAAAAGTGAATCTTCTGTTGCGACAACGAACAGTCTTATCACTGAAACGCGCGAATGGTTGAGAAGCCTTGCTGACGAGCGACTTTATCTCGGACCGGAAATCTTGAAACGATTAAGATGAAGCGGTATCCCATTCAGGTGGAGTGCTTTCTCTTCAGTGTGTTCACACGGCAACTTTCGTGCAAACCAGCAATCATACAATAACAAGAGAGAGAGAGGAGGTCTTTTTGGCCAACACGCGCCCTATTCCCACGTCTAACAAAAGAAATACACTAAAAAAGGGGAGGAAGAAGAACGAAGCTGACAAATGAATTATTTGATTGGAAGCAGAAGAAGGTTAAAAGCAAAATCCGAGGAAAGATATAAAAAGGGGAAACTATTTACTAATTGCTTCGTGTTTTATCATTTGTATTTATCTCTGGTTCCCTTCTTTTAAGTCCCCGCAGGTTAGCTACAAGTGTTTCTGAGTGTATAGCTTTATTTTTACCGAAAGAATACGAAACAAAGATAATTGAAAGAGTTTCTTAAGAACTTCTTTTACCGAAATATGCATGTCGAAAACGTGATACAAGAATTAGAACTTTACGCTGGGAAATAGGTAATAATACACATACTTCAAATGTTAGTACACACAGATTCAAAGAAAATGGCCGTTAAGTAAATATTAAATGCTCTACAGTATGACAATACACAACTAGTGTTGGAAATAGACTTAAAATAAACGTTTCAAACAGTGTATTTATTATGTATATTAGTTCAGCGTTACCAGTTTATTCAAATTTCATACTTAAAAGGATTTTTGATTGTCCATTTTTATGAATCTGATTTTACATATCTTTATTTCAAGTTCTCCTCTTTTTGTAGTCAACAAAAAGCAAAACCTTTCTGGGCCCTTACTAGGTACATTAACCCCGTGTTTCAAAATTGAGCAGATTTTGTATTTCAACTTTTTTTTTTCATTACGTGTTTTCTATAATTCAGTGTAAATAGTGTGAACAATATATACTGAAATAACTAAAATTGGTCAGTAAACTACATAGATTTTATAATTTAACGAGAGGGATTGGAACCACACTAACAATTTTACTGTGATTCGAAAGCGAGAATACCATAGATACAAGAAGTGATCAACAGTTTAGTCATCTTAGATAAGCAGACGATGACTTCCAGAATTAAAACAAGTAAATTATTTACAGCTTAAAGATTGATTATTATTTGGATCGATTTTGATTGTGTTATATCCTCAATATTGTTGAATTTTTGTTGAGAATATATTAAATATGTATTTAAAGGTAGAGGTTTTTCTGCTATATTGCTTGGTTTTCGAATAAGAAACTTTAAGCCATATATTGAAGGACTGCTCGAAAATCGCAAGTGGATATAATAAAATACATAAAAGCTTCTAAACTCCGCAGTTTTCCAACATGCACTAAGCAGTAGGAAATAATGTTTTCAGCCATTTATAATAATTTAAAGAATTATTTGAATACGATGAAACTGATGTATTTTAGTTTTTCTGTGTATATTATTTGACTCTTTTTAGCATTTAATATCTTGTAATCTACTTTTTATTATAACTTCCATTTAAAGTTCAAGAATTTATTTATCTGAAGATAACACACACAATTTTTAGAAGGTTTAAGGTCAATTAAAGAGTGGAAAGTGAGTGAAAACAATAAGTGGAGGTTTGTAGTCTCATTAAAGTAAAAAAGGTAAAGCAAAACAAAATCGCTGAAACTAAATTTGAAATAAGGTTTTCTTTGCCTGTTTTCTTTGGGGCAAAAGTGTGCGTCAGAGAGGCTCTTGAATGTATATAGAGCAAGACTAGCAAAAGAAAAGTTTGTAGCCTGTTCAGGTTGGAAATGACTAAGAAAATTGATGCTTTTCAATCGAAATCTGAAGTCAGTTTCTCTCTTCCTGTTTTGGTTTAGCCGCTAGTGAACAATAGACAGAAAGTGAATTTAGTGTGAAAATACCATAAACCAGCGTTGTAGCCTTGGCAGAATAAAAATGTCGATATTGTCATCAGGAACACATTCTATTATTCTTGTATTTAAATTTATAGTGTAGGAACTTTGATAAGCCGTTGGCAATATTTTCAACTGCTAAACTAATAAAGATTAATTACACCGCTTAAGAATAATTTTATATCATATGTTATTTTATTCTTTTCCTTGTGATATAGCTGGTCCTTAAAACTTTTTATTTCGCCACATCTTACTCTTTAATGTTACACAATATTTCGATTGTATACATTAATATTAGATTCGGTTTCTATTCCGATCAGTTCGTTTATTATTTCTTGACTCATTAATATGTTTAAATAATTTAACATGGTGTGTTTCTGCCAGTGATTAGTAAAATCCAATGTTGGTTCCTGAGTGCACATGTTTTATATGCCTCAAGTGTTCTTTAAATATTTATTTTCTCTTTGTGCTTTCCGATATAACATTGATCAGAATTGCAAACAATTTCATATACATCTCGTTCTTTTTCTGAGATAGTTGATGGTAACTTTCTATCATTGAAAAGCTTTCTGGCTACATTACTGGAGTTAGTTCTATTTTAATTAGCTTAGATTTATCTTGTCTTTAATTTTGAGTGTTGTTTCATAGCTTTATGTGAGCACTTATCTAAGTATCTTAATCACATCCATCCCGTGTACCTAGTTTATCCTGTTTCATGGATTTATACCACATTGTAATGAAAACAAAAGCCTCTTATTTTGTAACTTAAGCAAGCACTGAGGTATTTTAATGGATGGAAACAAAAACTTTACTTAAACATGCTCTTCTTGTGGTATGCTACCTGTAAACAAGTTTCTGAAAGCTTTTCCGACAGAACTATATCCTCTTTCAGCCATCTCACAACCCTTTCCCTGTTCTTATTTGTTTTCAAACCAACAGTCCCGAAAGTACTTCAAACAGCCTCAGTGCATCAGCGATTATAATAAATTCAAGTAATGTTTTAAACAGTGAGAAATTCACTCAGAGTATGCTGATTAAACCGTATTGACGGAATGTTTAACTGTTTGTTTCCACTTTAAGAGTCAAAGCGAGATAACCTCTTCATGGAACTGCATTTTGCCAAGTGAAACATCAATATAAATATCAAAGGAACAAATGTTTGTCGCGTCACTATTGCCATCTATTGACGAGTTAAAAAATAGAAAGCAGTATATTTTCTAATCTAATCTTTGTATCGTACAAAATCCTCGGTTTCCTAGTTTCGAAAACAGTTTTTGCTTATCCCTAGCTAACACTATCACATATTTGCTTTTCAATTACATATGAATTGAACATATATACAAATTAGCTGCATTTTAAAATAGCTTTAACATTAATTTGTTTCTAGATTCTTTTTTGGTTAGTAAAAGAATACAAATGGCGAGAAAAAAAACTGATACGTGCATCTGGTTGTTACATTTCTATGCCCGATTATGTATATATGCATGTACAGTTTATAAATAACGAAAATAGAAACAATGCCTTCGAATTTGTTGTAGATATTTTTATTTTAACAAAAACAGTTGCAGGACAGGATGGGAGGAAAGGGAAACTTCCCTAATCTCGGTGCTCAGCGTTCATTGGAGTGAAAAAAGGACGGGAGACCCCAAAACGCCACTCAATTCAGTAGCTGCGGTCCCTGTCCAATTACAACGGAAAACGTTCTCATCCCCTCGAGGGAACAATGACGTTAAAAAATAAAAACAAGAAAAACAGTGGTTATAAAGTAAAAAAAAAAGAGAGGGAAAAATAAATTGAAAGAGGTAGAGTAATAGAAAAACACTGATAGAGAGGAATAGGAGAACCCAACTGAGATGGTGACTATTTGTGTAGAAAGAGGGACAAAAAGAGAGTGAAATCAAAGTGGTAGTTTAATCAATCAATAGTTTTTCCTCATACGCCACGAAATGCAGTAGACTGGATCTAAGAGTGGACTGAAATTTCTCGATAGTTTTAGGAAAGATTTCATGGCAAAATGGAGGAACACTCATTCACTATGAACTCTCTCTTCTGTAGATCTATGAACAAAGAGATGGGGAAAGACTGATTAAATGTTTTTTATCCAGTATTGTGTCATGTGAAACCGAAATGTTATGTAAAGTTAAACAGAGAGAGATGAAAATTGGAAACCTTCGAAGTGTAGAACATGGAAAACAATGGACAAAACAGTTAAACACAGAACATAAGAAAGCACTAAAGGGCGTAGAAAAGAGACGAATGATAGTCAAGATAAAAAGAACTGGTTAAGACACTATCTTCCACATGTATCCCACATGCCATGTCAAGCTTGATTTGCAGTTGAATTTTGCTTGTGTAGTAACGATTAATATAACAAGCTTGATTCAAGTTTGAAATTTACTCTACTAAGTTGACTTCAAAGTTTGATTTAAGCTGAACGTAGACAATTGTGTTGATACGAGGGGGTATTCAACAATAATTGTCCCTGACAAAAGGAGCTGAACCATGATTTTTGTACGTTAGTATATTGTTATCTAAGGCTTTAGTAGCAAGTGGTAAACATTTCAAACTTCTGTCACTGATAGCAATAACGTTATGGAAGCTTTTCGGGTACCAAGTGAGCCCAAAATTATTAACTATTGATCAAAAGCAAGAACAGGTTCGTACATCAGAGACCAAGTTACTCCTTTTTAAGCGAAACAATGAACGGTTTGTTGCCAGACAAATAACCGTGGATGGCACCTGGATACACCACAGAATGTAAGGAGCCAAGCATGCAGTAGTAGCACCAGGAATCTCCCCCTCCTCATAAATTAAAAGTCCAAGCATCCGTTGGTAAACCTATCCACACAATGTTTTGAGCTCTTCTATTTGATTATCTCGAGCAAAGACACTGGACGTTATTGAGCACAGCTAATTCCAAAATTAAGGGAAGCAATCCAAGAAAAGAGGAGAGAATTAATAATAACAAAAGTCTTTCTGCAACAGGATAATGCAACCGACCACAAAAGTCATCACACAATGGTTGAAATTGTAGCTGTATGTAGATTTTGAGCTACATCAGCGTCCTTCCTACTCCCAATATCTTGCTCCCGGTGGTTGTAGTTTGTTCTCCAACTTAATCAGGCATTTACGCTTTGGTTTTCTTTATTTTCACAACCACGACTCACTTGCTACTTGAAAAACGCAAAAAACATTCTCACTGTCATTGACAGAAGTCTCAAATGTTTAACACTTGCTACTAAAGCCTTGCATAACAATATACTGACGTATAGAAATTGTAGTTCAAATTCTTCTGTGTCAGGATTAATAACTAGTGAACACCCCTTGTATTTTTGACAGCTACTGTCATAGCAGACCAGTTGTAACAAGATTGAAATGACAACCTTGTCTGGTGGCAACTAGTAAATATGAGTCAAGCTTGACTCAAGCTTTAGGCTTGTCACGACAAGTTTGATGCAACTAGGAAGATAACTCCTACAACAAGACAAAAAACAAGGAAAGGAAAGATCGATGTGAGAGAAGAAGGCTCAATGTGGCTTGAAATATTTGAAACTATCTCTAGAACACTAATGATAGTGACAATGTTCCTAACCTCGATGTTCAAGGTGTTAAAGATATAATTTATGCTGTGTGTGATTACAAATGTTCCATACCTCCTAGTCTAGTGGTTATGGTGGCAGAAATTAAATTGTCAGTGAAGAAGTACACAGATTGCCCCTTGAAAATTATTCAGCAAGAAAGGTCATTCCTCAGATCTATGACACGTTTAGTTAATAATTTCATGTCTTGTTTACCAGCACAAGAATCCCTTCAGGGTAAAGGGAAGATTGGCGCAAGAATTCTACTCACAAAAGAAGTGATATCCATTTTGCGATTGACTTTGTTTGTGTCAGTATGGCGGAAGTGTTTCCTTTGTAATAAAATTAAGAGAATTAGTATCATCCCTTCCGCCAGAGTGACACAGAGAAAATCATTCGCAAAATAGATATCACTTCTTTTGTAAGAATAATTTTTGCGTCATTCTTCCCTTTACCCCGAAGAGGTTCTTGTACTGATATCACTGTTTCGTAAGGCACCGTTTGAAAGGTACTGAAGCGTGGATTATAATTCCGGAAGTTTCGGCCGCCTATATGGTCTGAGGTCAGTGGTATTACTACAAATGCGAAATTCTTATTTTTTTTCGAACCGCCCTAGAGGGTCCCAGGGAGGTCCTACCGAGCCATTTAATTCTGTCTTAGTGTGGCAAAGAACTTTCAAATGCAAGTTGAAGCATCAAAATCGGGCTTATAGTTTGCTAAATCTGAAATTAGCTGTATACATGTGAGTGCCGCTAACAGACTCCTTTCTTAGCGTCACTCGAAGAACTACCTTTCCTCGTGATAAATGGCAGTTAAATAAGTAAATGAAATAAGTTACAGGGGCCTTCTATTCTGATCCTAGGAAGGAGAGGGATTGTGTTATAGGTTTCAGTTAAATTACACTGGTTCACCTTTTATAATATTAAATAAGGAAAGAAAAGTTTAAATAAATAGTCCTACATAGGTATCTATATAGCAAATCAACAAGTAACTAGTAAGAAAATAAATACTTAAATTAGTAAATTATAAGTAAATAACTATACAAAATAAAGGGTCATATAAAGTCTCCGCGGTTTCTTGGAACATTTTTGAACAAAAACTTTCTTTATTGAAAATCAATTTTAATCAAGTACATATTGACCATTATTATCTGTGACCTTTTGCTATTTTTCGGGTAGCTTCATAATTCCATGGGTGTAGAACTTCTGTGTTTCTTCGTCGAAAAACTTGGCCAAGTGATTTTCAGCGGCGCTTCGGACGGCCAATTTTTTATCATCAAGAGAGTTTTGCAGAGACCGAAACAAATAGTAGTCAGACGGTGCAAGGTCCGGGCTATACGGTGGATACATCAAAACTTCTCAACCAAGTTCCGTCAATTTGTTCCGAGTCATCAAAGATGTGTGTGGCCGCGCATTGTCATGACGGAACACAACTCCCTTTCTGTTGGCCAATTCTGATAGCTTTTTCTGGATTGCTTCATTCAAACGGTCGAGTTGTGCACAGTACAGGACCGAATTGATGTTTTTGTCAGGTTGCAGCAGCTCATAATGGACAATTACCTTCCAATCCCACCAAACACTCAACATAACCTTGTT
>JAGDQP010001840.1:65223-114473 GCA_022664845.1 Lepisma saccharinum
CATTACTACACACTTTTTGATAAAATTAATAGTTTACACAATCATTAGATAAATATAAAATATGTGTCATTTTACGTCCAATCATCCAAAACCGTATTTTTTCACTATTTCAGGAAAAAACAAATCTTATTTTTTGTACATGGCTTTCTACATGTCTGAGAATATCAAAACAACTTTTGAGAAAAAAAATAGGTTATTTCTCCCGGGCTGACCATGTTTTCAACATGGCAGATGGCGTTTTCTTTTCCTGTATCCATGTACGGAAACCTTAATATCTCAAATATTAGAAGAGTTTAAAGAGATAAATTAAAAAACGTTGTGTAGCTCCTGAGAGTTTTTTAAAGCTTGAGACACATCTTATCTCAAAATGACTTATTTTATTATAAATATTAGGCTGAAAAATTAGTAACAAATTTTGTAAATATTGATTGTGAAACCAATTTCATTTTTTTTTGTGAAGGAGTTGAATATAATCCTGCAATTTTTTTGTGAGTTGAGCACTTTTTCATGAGGACTCGTTTGAGATATTTAAGTCCGAAAGTCGGCAATTTTCGGCAAAGGATCGTGTTTGAACGCCCGCAGAGAAAAACTGATTTTGCTCCATGATATTTTACATGCCGACATGCTGTTGGTAGGTCTAAACATTAAACAAAATTGCAGCTTTATTTTCAAATCCTTCATGAAAAGAAATTATTAGTTTTAAAGTCCGATTTTACACAATTCTTTACTCAATTTCTTATTTTATTCAGGGTTACAAATTATCCCTAAAATGAGCTATAAGGTGTCCAAATCCGACTGAATATAACAGAGATATCGAGGTTTGATGGACGCCATAGTGGCACCATAGAAACTATTCATCTATGTATAGTTTGAGCTACCACGGATTACATATGCGCTTCTACTAATTAACGAACTTTATGAAAATCCCTTATATGAAGCCAACAAAAGTAGGTTTTGTGCGCCGCACCTTCTCGATTCGTAAATTGACTAACACAGGATGAAGGGCATTAAATATTGTATTGCAAATGTATGTACCGTGGATACCAGTAATAATATTATCAGTTCGAAATGAGATTGAGAATGATTTGACAATGAATCTGAACTATTGTGAATGGACAAAAAAAAGTAGTCAATGAAAGAGAAAGAACAAGAAGAAACGTAAAAAATTATGAATTATTTATTCTTGAAACGAAACGCAATCCTTATTTTCCTTTCTTCTTCCACAACCAAAAAAAAGTTGAAGTTTTAGTTCCGATACCGAATATTGATCGATTTTAATCAATACTTGAAGCATAGTTTCTCATCAGTAACAACTATTGCAAGCTTATCGACTACAGGCGGTGGATATAGAGGCTGTTTGCGTGGAATTATTTGCAGCAAAGGAGATGGCCTCACGTTATGAAGATGTCTGTTTTCTGTGTTTCCAATAAATGATCAATAGTCTAATGATGTTGATAATTGATTGTGCAACATTCTTTATCATGATCTTTCGATAGATTTCAAAATAGTTTTCCTAAAGTTTTTATAAAACTAAATTCAAACTCAAAATAAGTTCGATACGTCCAAAATAGTAGAGATTGCAGTGGAGAAGTAATGTTGCCCAAAACATCGTTCGTTTGAAATTCAACTGAAATTAGGCAACCGAAAATATTGTGACGTAAGGTGAGTTGTGTAGACTGTTGAGAACAGGGGAAGTTTGGATAGTTCCTCAGAATGCTGCATTATCAACTATACTTTTCTTTTCTGGACTGAATAAGATTGATCTTTTATGCTAGAACAAAACCCATATCGACATTTCCACACATTTATGGTGATCACACATAGTTAATGCTGTTAAGACCCATATCGAGCATATTCATTGCCTGTCTTGCAAATATGGAAATATTGGCAGCACTCTAATTCGCAGCACTTTCTTCAGTTCTCCAATCATTTTATTTAGACTATTGTGGATTGCTCTCATTCTTCATGTTGCTTACCTCTTATGTACATTTCTTCACTTTTTCTCGCAATAGAATTAATCACAATTATCTGGTCATGTGTTGCAAAGTCGAGCGTGTATTTGAAATATAGAAAATAGTTTACGTCATTGTGAAATAACGTGCAAAGAAATGTCAGTTCATGTAAAGTACGAGACTCCAAAATCATCATATTAAAATTTCCGTTTAATGTAAAAATGTTGATTTTCTCTTTGCTGTTATTATAGGTCAAATATCTCAGAAAATTGATTTGAATTTTCTACTTTCTATTGGTTGTATTTAAAATGTGGATCAGAAATAGAGGTCTTGTATTGAAATTTTGAACGACCATAGATTTGATAACGTTTCGGAACTGTTTCACTTGTACTGAATTCTCGTCCAGTTCTTAGCACTGAACTGAGATATCTACATACTTCATTTTTTAAGTAATACATATGAGAATTAAGTTTTTGAGTGTTTCTGTAGATTGCGAAATTAGATTGTCAATGCCGTAAGAAAAATAAATTGTAATTTTGTATCTTGTAAATGATATTAATTTGCATTCATTAACGTTCGTTCCAAGTAAGTTATTTCTACAACGCCACTGAACTGGCAAACTTTGACCTACACCCGTCACTTCCGAGGTATAGCGTCTTTCAGTGAGCATTCCTTCGAACAAGAATGAGGAAGTAGCTGTGATGTCATCAATGCATTCCCCTGAGGAGAACCTCATTATGACTGGCAGCGGGGCGCGAACTCGTGTGCCTCTCCATTGCTGATTCGAAATCCTTGACATTATGGCGTACTGTTACGTTATATTTTTAATGCTAGTTTCAGCCAGCGAGATTCCTGACCAACATTTAACAGCAAGTGTAGTAATTTTACTAAACGGCTTGTAAAACAAAAGGGCTGACAAAGGACAAGTCTCTGGTCTATGAAAAGTTCTCTACAGTATTAATATTCAATTTTCAATGTTACAAATAATTCATTAGCTATATTCAAAAATAGTACATTTTCCTAGTAATAGCATATTCCTAAGTGTATGTCATGTACATATGGGCAATTTGCAGTGCATACAAATTACAAACTGGTTCATCAGAATATTTCCCTAATTACATATGGAAATGGAACAGAAGTGTCATCTATATGTAGATGTTTAAACAAACAGACAGAGCTTGATTCAGCAGTAAAAATAGTCTACGTGTACAATTTCTCTTTCTTCTTCTTCTTCTTATTTCGGTGTATTGTAGCCAAGATGGCGCCGAATCATGGAGGAAAATAAAACAATTTTACGATGACTGATAAAATAAAGACGGAAAAAGAAGGGTCAATAAAAGTGAAAGTAGGAAAGAGAAGAGAATGATGTCTTTGTTTTGAAGAGACCGAAATGCTTTGTCCTATTTACTTTCTTCCTGTTTGTCCCACTTTCCTTCACTGCTCACTGTTCCTTTGGTTCATACGTTCTTCTTTCTTAAGCGATGGCCATAAAGAAGATTGGTCTTTATCATTCTTGTTGCAAGCAGTGATTGTAACAGTTTTATCTTAGAATTTTGAGTTTATTTAAGGGCTTTAGGCATGTATGGTTTAGGCCAGTAATCTTTCCTTTTCTTTATTTCTGTAACAACAATCTCTGTATTCAGGTTGCTTTATTTATTGTGGTGACGACAAAATATAGTATTTAACGCATAAAACAAATTTTCACCACTATATTAGCTCTTATCGTAATTTGATGAAGAAAACACGTACATTTTTCGTTATACAGTATTTAGTTTGTGCTTTAAAATTAATGTTATTAAGGTCCTAAAGGAGAAGCTGAGTTTCTAAGGTCGGGATCTAAATTCTTCTATACAGTGCGCTACGAACTATCCGTTTAGTAAGCCTCTCCAGGACATGAACCAACAACTTTCTTACTCTGTTCTTTACACTAAGGGGTTGTCGCTCAATTAGCTGAGCTTATACTTCACATTGAGGAAGTACTGGGTTCAAACTGGCTGGTTATCCTGAATTAGGGTTTTCCTTCCTTTTTCCTCAGTCAAGTCTACGGCTAGATTGCAACAATGACTATCCGTACTCTGCTTATGGGATCGCTGAGACATATCCCCCACTAGTTAAACCAGTTTTTCTGTATTCCAATTCGTACCAAGATACTGTATAACTTTTCCCTTTTGATCGAATCATATATTTTCTTAAAATCAACGAATAGCTGGTAAACAGTCCCATTGTATTCTAATTTCTTCTCAAATATTTGTCTTAGAGCGAAAATCGGGTACAATCTAATTTCAGAGTCGAGCTATTTCTTCTGAATCCACATAGGTAATCTCCAATTATTTCATCTACGTATACGCTTAGGCGAGTTAGCAATATATTAGTTAACACTGTATAACATGTTGGGAGTAACGAGATTCCGCGGTAATTATTATAGTTCCATTTATCGCGTTTATTATAAACCGGAATTATTATTGAGGTTTTTCATTCTTTGGAAGCTAAACCTTTCTCTATACAGAACAGATGAATTAATGCATATCCTTTATTAGTTCCGTCCGTTCCTCTTTAATTAATTCGTCTGGAATATGATCTATTCCCGGTAATTTGAAATTTCTCAATATTCTATCGACATTTCGACCTCGATCTCGCTAGGTCCACGGTTCTGCTGTTCGATTACAAATTCATCTATATGTTCTGTGTTGTGTACATTAAGAAGTTTGTCGAAATATTTTTTCCACACATCGATAATTTTAGTCCGATCCGCCTGAAGATCTGCACATTCATTTCTAATCATTCCTAACCTCGGCTGGTAATCTTTTTTTTTAACGAGTTTACCCCTTTATATAGATCTTGAATGCTTTTTGTCTGCCCGTTTTCCTCTATCTCCTGAATCTTCTACGTCGGATATTCTCACTTTTTGTTTCTGAACCTGCGTGTGGCGTTGTGTTTTGCGTCACTGTAGTGGTTGGTATTTGCTTCGCTTTTATCATTTAGCCATGCTAATGCTTCTAACCCATGTGGTTAAGGCTATATGCTATAATCGAGATGTCTCAGCTCTTAGTAGTGTTCCCCGTTTCTAATGTAAGATATAAATTGCACATCTTAGCACATTTTTCACATCTTTGCACCCAAAATTCTGGCAGCTCCCCCCTAAACTTCTGGCGCATTCGCCCAACTTCCTCATAAAATTACGTTTGAAAATTGATGGAAACCTTGCTTAACTACTTACAATCTCCGAATTTTGATTTTACACCCTACACATCTCAAATAAAAATCCTGGCAGAAGTCCTGCTTTCCACATGAAATGTGTGCAGAAGTTATCAAAATGTGATTTAAGAAATGCATTTTTTTATTTTACTTTTTTCTTTTTCTTTCTTTTTCTTTGCAATTTAGGATGTCAACAGAGAGACTGAAGAAAGGTAATCTACAGAATTCAATTAATTTTTATACAATTTTTAAGTAAAGTTTTTTCCCAATTTCCACTCACTTTTATTTTTCGTCTAACTGTAGAAAAAGAAACTTAATCCAATGTAACATTTTTTTTCTTATATAATTTCTTTTCATTTCCAAAAGTTTCATGATTTCTTCTTTTTTTTTTGTAAAAGTCTTTGGTTGGCCGTATATTTTTTTTTTCTCTCTAAGTCTCATTTACAAGCCAAGCAAAAGGAAAGAAAGAAAGATTTCTTTTTTCGTTCATTCGACAAATTACGTTTGAACATTTCATCTCTTTTCAGTACAGCTTTCAGTTAATTTTCCACCGACTGCATTTTGACGACAACGGGGGCAGGGTTGGTTAGTGATGTCTGGGTCTCTAGAGTTCTTCTTCTGCGAAAAGTTCTCCCTTGACTGCCTTTTACCTTCTGGTGCTGTGTGCTTGAATTTCTACCTTTAACCTCCTCAACCCCTTGTGTGTGCACTTGTTGTAAGCTCTCCTTTTACAGGCACTAACCTTCCCCCCTCTCTCTCAGAAAACACTCCCCAGGACACAAAGTTTGAGAGAAAACCCGTTCTTTCTTCTTAGGACCACCATTTTTATTTCTTTTCTCCCCAATATTTTAACCCTAATTGATTTCTATTGATCTTCGTCGGTGCAGAGCGGGAGGCTGTGCTCGACTGTGCGGAGGAATCAACCCAAAAAGAATTTTGTTTTTTTGTTTGACTCTGGTTCAGAGTTCTTTCTCTCTGTTCACCAGTTAGCCCTACCATCACCTAAGGGCCGCCACTGTTTTCTTCGTCTACACTATTGTGTGTACTCGAGGTTCGAAGTAGCTTTTTCTTACCTTTCTTCCTTGTTTTTTGAAGTGCCCAAAGTCACTAACTCAGAGGGAATTTTTCACAGAAAATGGAAAAAGTCAAGGTAAAAAAAAAACATTTTTAAGAATAGGGAAAATGATTTGTTCTTTTTCTACGTAAAATGTGCGTTTATACTCGTACTTCGTTTGTTTGAAACTTTTTTTGTATTTTCTTCTTTACGTAATTTTCATCATTCATTGACATCATCGAATGCCAAGTTGTTTGTCTGTTTGTTGCGTTCAAAACATTTGTATGTGTTTCTTACATTTTGTACATCAACGAGTTTCTTTCTTTTTTTTTCTTTTTTTGTTATCGATATCATTCTGTGTTTCTTATACAAGAACCCTTCCGAAAAAAATCGTAACATCTGTTAACGGGATGAGAACTCTCGATATTTGGTTCCATTTATACAAAGCATGACAGTACTAGATTTTAAGACCTTAGTACCTCCAGGGCATTAGTGAAATCACACAAACTCCAGAGCTACCAGATACGTTAAGACGTAACACATGGTTCTATTTCTATCTTCTGGTGTTTTTAAATAATTAAGAGATTTGCAATTCCTTCGAGTAATGAGAATGTGCCGTCTTTCATCAATTATTTTTCTATCAACACTCATATATCTAGAGCAAATTGTAAATCTATTGTGTTAAATTTTGTATGCATTAATAATTAGGAAACAGCTATTTTGAGCTATTTTCAAGCACTGAAAATAGCTACTGTTTGTTATCTTAAAGTAGGGTGATTGTATTTAGAAGAAGAAAGAAGTACCATTGTTGTCACTTTTGTCTAGATTTCGATGTTCAACAGAAAAGATTTTATAATAAGATAAATAATACTATCTTGAATTTGCATATTTACAGAAAAATGCCTTTGTATACTGCAGGTGTTACTGCATGAGTTCTTAAGTTTTAAACATTATGACAGTATTAGAACATAAAAATTTCTTAATACCCCCCCCCCCCTCCCTCAGTAATGTTGTGATCACGAAATGCTTATACTAACAAACACAAAAATATAATTCTGTTTATCATTTATCATGTTGTGCAATAATAGTCTTACTATTTATATTTAGTGCTAAGTAGTTCCCTTTCAAAATACAATTAGCTACAGTTGAATCTCGTAGCGACCAAAAAATATAGATATTCCAAGTATTTAAGAGTTTAGTTTTTATGAGGAAAACATGATTGCGTTACATGAATCCATGTAACGCAATCATAAGATCAAATTTTCCATTAAGTAACCACAAACCACTCTAGTTAATTGAAGTCCATTCGATTGTTAATTGATGTCCTCTAGTTATAGATCTTTGTTGTGATATTTGAGACTGGCACTCTATAGAGGAAAACAAAACGTTCGTTTATAATTGGATTTCTCTTTGTTGCGGCAGAATACAAATCATCTGATTAAGAAATTATATATTTTTTAACATGGGACAAGTAAACCTTTTAATTAGTATCAATACTACAATAGCTTCAATTAAATTCAGAAAATTAGAGAACAAATAAATGTTTCTCTTAATTGAGAGAATCCGGTCAGAAAATTGCACAACCGAGAAATACTTGAAACAAACAAGATACAAATCGAACAGAATCGGTGTTTCCCACTTCCGCTAAATCCATGTCAATCATTTTACGTACTAAATTCGCTTACTATGCTACTGTAAGTTTCTATAAGGTAATCAGTTCAGGATAAGATCTCATACAAATTTAATATTAAACATATTGCTACAGAATAATGGAGAATAAAACTGAAATACGTTTATCAATTGAACTTAGAGTTAACTCGATTACTAAAGGTTTCGCTTAAATGGCGTTATGTAATTATGTGGAGTGAATAAAGAGAAAGTTTAATAATCGACTTTTCTTTATATTATTCATTGTGTCGATTACATATCTCAAACTGATACAAACTTTAACTCCTACTACTTCTAACCATACGTGAATATAACCTAAGATTCAATTTACATTGTACTGCAACTGTCTACCACAGAATTGGAACTTAAACGCCTCAAGAAAATGATGAAGAGAAGTTTTAGTCCTATCAAAACAGTGCTACTTTTCCCACTGATCTTAGATAAATCATTTGAGTGACGAATGATTATATATAACATTGCCTTTAATTTAATAAAACGACTATAATTCTCCGTCAAAATAAGAGGACTGTTAAAAGTGAAAGGCTAAAAACTTGGCAACATGATCAGTGCATCTGGCATATAAAAGTATTGACGTGTGAAATAAAGCATTGATCACAAATTGAACTAAACTCAACAGAATTTATGAACATTTCTCAATTCTAATCCAAGTGTGAATGAATTCCTACCTCCCTGGATACCCGCAATAATGTTCGTTCATCATTTGGTTAAATATCAAATTTTCAAGACTATCCAGAACAAAGAGGAGTTATGTGGTTTGATTAATCTTATGAACAGCGCTAATTACGTAGTTCAGCTTCCCGAAGCTTTCCCTTTAGCTACCGCAGTAATGTTTATGTTACGTGTGAGTGTCTGTGAACAAGTGACACAAAAGCACCACGCCTTTACTGACCTAAGTAACAATGCAGATGAATGAAACGCTGAGATATCAATAAAAGTAACCAATGAGAGAGCTTTTATTAGAATAAATCTACTAGTTTGCTTCAAAATTACGTACAGAGTGAGCACAGATTCTTATGAAGACGCTACTCTCAAAAAGTGATTCGCTAAGGTGAGAACTATAGTATACAGCAAAATGATACAAGCAAAACAGCTTTACTAACATGCATTAACCAATGCAACTCTTTGATGCTTCCATTGTTAGTTTCAACTGCCAGCATCTTTTTCTTGCTTTATACCTAGGTATATATAGAGAGTAACAGAATTGACTGATAAACTTGGCATGTGAATTTGTGGCACCAAATCAATATATAATTTATCTTTATCATATATATAACTCTGCTTCGTTTTGAAGATACAAGGGTTCGAATTTACAACCCAAAATCAACTTCCTGCAATGGTAATAATAAATATTTCTCAATTAATCATTAACGAGACTTTAAGATGAAATCAAGGTTTCACAAATGAATTTGTTTCAATGCGGCAGCTAGTAAATGTGATGTCATCTGGTTGCTAGTGTTGCCAACGTCATATAAAGATATACGTAAATCACTTAACAGTATTGTATCACGACATCATCGGACTTCGTCTTGAAGTCTACCTTCCGTCCATCTATTGAGTTTGGGTTTTGACATAAGTAGAGATTAGGACTGAAATTACATCACACTACAGAAGTTCTTATTAAATCTAGGGATATATGGCAAAAGTTGGTATGTCCTTTTTTAATTTCATAGAGTAAGACATCGATTTTCTGCAGATCTATGATATGGCGAAAGTTGATGCTAGTATTCTCAATGACTATGGGCTAAATCGTTTTTGTGATAAGTTCATAAATAAACATGTGTGTATCACTGGTTTGGCAGAACTTATTATGTTTGAAATATATATAATGTTTTCCGCCTCGAAAAATTAGTTTCTACTGAACTTGTCATGTTTTCTTACCGAAAGATACAGTAAAATATACTGACAGAAGCTTGTAAGACATACTTTGAAATCAAGTGTGCCTATTATTTTTCACGTTATAAAAAAACGAATGGCAGCTCAGAAAACCGTTTATATAATTTGATTAGCAGTTGGAACAAACTTTCCAGCTTCAGATATAAGAAAAACACACGAAATAATAATCTGCCTGAGCCGCAAATGGCTAATGTCCATAAACAAAATTTAAATTTAAACACACGAAATAATTTTGGTACACATTTCTTGTTACCATTTAAACATTGAAGTTTTTGTTGCAATGATAGGTTTATTTCTGTGAAGTATTGATAAAAATGCATGTAACAAAAGAAAACGTGAATCTGAATGTGCTTGATTCTTTGCGTTAGATATTAGTGAATCATTTGGATGAATTTTAAATCGAATTTATTTATGGTCTTTAGGCATCTTAGAGTTAGGCCGGGATAGGATGGGGGAGAGCATGTTGGAAGATAGTCGGCCAGGGCCTTGTTAGCATTCGGCATTTGCCTGGTGTAGCTGAGAAAAAACTGGAAAACATTAGTCAGGATGGAATAATTTGCATCAGTCAAGTATTAGAAAAGCTTTTGAAATGTGCTTTTCCGATATAAAGGATTTTAGTTACATCCCGGAAAGTGAATTTTTCAAATAAGTGTTTTGTGTTAAAATAACAACTAATAGAGTCTTGTGAGAGATTAGCAAAATTAATGGATTTATTTGGGTTTTCAGTCTAATTATGTTTTAGTGCAGTCATATATTTTTTAGTGTTCTACATTCTTTGCTCTCAATGTGCACGTTTCCTATACAAAGAAAATGTTTGACAATGAGCTTCAGTGTCTTACTCATTGTTCATAATTTGAATAAGTATTAATCAGGTGAAAAATACTGTATTTTTCTAATACTCATAACATGAATAACTAGCATTGTTTTTATTAATATAAAGGACATGAACGTCGTCGTTCCAAACAAAACCCTAAAAATATTTTGTATTATTAGAGAAAATTCTAGTCATTAGATTTACAAGATATGCCAGGTAAATGTGAATAATCGCAATTTGGTAGAACTTGATATCTCGTTCAGTGGCCACTTTGAAACCATTCTTGCAACGTAACAGACCACTCAAGACTTGTAGTCACTGAGAACACTGAACTGAACAAACTGGCAAACTTTTACACTAATGCATCAAAACCTTGAGGTTTCAGCGGGGCAACAAAACTTTCAAACGTTTATTCTGGAACTTTAGGAAAATGGACTTACCAACTTGCGGCATATCATCCTAAAACTCAACGTTTGTGCCGTATATACGTATTGAATTACACAGTAAGTGTTTTTTGAAATGGATAGTGACTTTGGCGACATCCTGCATATATACTCCAAACAACGGAGAAGAATATTTGGGATGTAATCACTGATACCTAAGCCAGAAAAAAATTCTTTGTAAAAAAAAAATATATATATATATATATTTGTCAGAAATGTAAAAAAATGTAGTTTCAGTTAGTAGCACGCAAATTTGGCGCCATGCCGTAAAAAATGACGTAACATCTCGACAAGTTATGACGTACTAGATTGTGTACAGTTTATGACTGAAAACTGCATCTTACTGAGGTTTTCTTCGCTTATTTACTGTGTAACGTCAATTTTGTACGGGGGAGACCCTTTCTATGCTGCTCTTCGGCATTCATAAACTTTCTTCAAACGCTACATAATTCGATACAACATTTATGTAATTTACGGCATGTATTGCGTTATTATGTCATTTGTAGCGATGACTTGGAAGATTTGCATGCATTGAGCTCAAAAACTACCATTTTTTACATTACTGCGAAGAAAACATTTTCCTGTTTTGTTATAAATAACCATTTCCCAAATATACTGTATCATTATGATATTCAACCAATCCAATGTTAGATAATATCTTCCATATTTTCCACAAATATAGGTCAGCTATTGTCTTCATCCAACACTACTGAAAAACGCTTCATTTTATCTGTCCAACTTACGTTTTATCGTTTCTGGCAACAAAACATAGTTGCACGTCTTGCAATTAAGATCAAAAAACACTGAACTGCTGAACAAGACTATATTCAACTGAACAAGACTGAACAAGACTCACGTATGTCATCAAGATCCTCATCAGACATCATGTATGTCTGATGAGGATCTTGGCTAGAAGGTCGAAACGTTACATGTAATTTATTTTTTACGAATAATATAGTCTTGTTCAGTAGTTCAGTGTTTTTTGATCGTTTCTGGGTATTTACTTTTTCCTCGCACTTTTTTCCATCTGTTCGTCTAGTATGCGACCAACCCATTTCCATTCTACCTTCTTCGCAATCTTGATCTAATTTTCTACCTTTGTTTGGATCGAATACATTCTTGTATTCTGGTCCATCCTGGTTATTCCTAACATGCATATCTTCCTTGCTCTCTGTAACTTTTAATCATGGAGTCAACTACATATTGAATAAATCTACCTACCTTCCGATGTATCCTTTTGCTGTCACCTGACTGAACGTTTACACTTCTGAGCTCCACTGTGGCCATAATGCATCTTGTGAATCTTTCTAGCTTAATTTTAAGACACTATCACGGTATTCACTAGATATGACATGTGTAAAACCGGAAGGACCTCAGTCAGTTTTGCTGGAATGAGGAAGCTTTGAACTTGTTCCACCTTCAAGCAATCTACAGGGAAGCGACTTGAAGATTTTTTAAGAAATCTATCAAAGAATCTTACTTTTCATTTCGTGAAAACTTTTCCATGGGAAATGGAAGGAGGAAGGGATTGAAATGAGTATTTGTTTTCTTCAAAATAGGCTAAAGCTACTTTTATAAAACTTTCCCTCCCCACCTCACCCCACCCTGTAAGCTCTTTATTAGTTCTCTCATGAAATGTTTCTTCTTTGTTCTTTGAGGGTTTTTTGCTTCTGTCCCCCTCTCTGTTCTGGTGCAACGTCCTAAGATAGTCATCTTCTTCGTCTTCTAGTTTTTCTATACAACAGCAGCAGCTAGAATACCTTCACAGTCACAAAATGGAAAATCGATGACGTCAGAGTCCGGAAATTTCGTCTCACTCTTGAGAGAGAGAGTGAAAGACCGAATACTCTCATCTCCCTCTTTCCTTTCTTTCTTCTGTTCTTGCAACTTTCTTGTCCTTGATTCTTCTCTATTCTCCTTCTTCTTGATTTCTTCTTCTCATTTTCTTGTTTCCGGAGGCCCAGAGCTGAAGAGAAAGAGAGAAGTTTGGGAACAAGGAATTCTTTACGTAATTTTACAACATTGCATGCAGATTCGTCTTTCAGAATAAGCAGTAGGAACAGCAAGGGAGAGAGAGAATGAAAACCACGACTCGTGGTGGTGGTTTCTGCCTGAATATATTAAGAGGTAATCATGTCATTTGGGATTCAGCCAATGAGACTTGGCCTTTTTTTGTCTTTGTCTCCCTACGCTAGTGGAACAAGCAAAAGAACAAATCAACTAAAAATTATGGTGCAGAGAGTTTTCGTTCTGTACTTTGCTATCATTTTGTTCTTGGTAGGTTGTGCTAGCAGCAAAGGATGTGAAACTTGTAGAATGATTGATAAAAAAAGAGAATAGTATGAAACTTATTTTACAATTTTAATTTCTACTAATATTTATTCTTTGAAGCGTAGTGTTTATTGTTCCTTCCTTCATTATATGTCATTTTTGTCAACGCTGCCAGACAGCAAACAAGTTTCACATTCCTTCCTCTATACCCCATCCTTTTCCCATGCTCAAACCTAGCCTAGCTGTGGTATGTTAGAACACTACCGGGGATTCTGTATTGTGTACGACCTCAATAGCATTCCTCAGTGCTGGAGGGTGCGAGTTTGCTGTCATTGTACAGTGGCTGATCATTTCGTCATTTTCTCAAATACATCAAGCATCTTCAAAGTTCACTCTCGTTCGCCATGCCTAAAACACTAAACAGATCAAATAAACATCAAATGTTTCCTGTAGTGTAGGAAACAACAGCCGTTACAGCATCAAAATTTACCACACTGGACACAACGTATAAGCATCCACGCACCAGAGACCGTTCATCCACGCATTCGAGAACAAGACCGACAGTTTTAATGTCACCCAAACAACTCTAAATTACCATCGACTGAGTCTGATTCTGATCACTACATGACAATGATTTAACAGCAGCACAGGTCACATTGTTCCCTTCCAATCCAACGTATTCGTTTCTGCTCACCAACTTTGACACGAAATTTCAAACCCTATAACTACTGTTACAATAGCTTATTAAGTATGTACCCCGAGGTATCATTTGTAGAATAGTTTCTACTAAGAACGTCATCATTAAATCATCATTAATCATCACAACATTGCCTTTACCATCCATAATAAATTCAGTCATGAAATCGTCGGTTCCAACGTCATTTTGATCAGACTAGACACAAATCTAATCAAACAAACACCGCCACCACGTCAAGCACCTATGTTATCCGTTATTACCAGAGGCGTAGACCCTGAAATGCCCGATGCCAAAACTGAACAAGAACTAATACTCGAGGGTCATACCATAATCAAATACATTTTAATCGAAACTGAACAAGGTACTCTCTTGTTACGCATTTGGTACGTGTTCTAACCAATCTCCGGCAAACTATAGATAATTTCGCAACACGTGCATACTTCTACAAGAAACGCTACCGTATTGAACCATCGCACACATCACCATCGCTCCTTATGCGCTGTGAGAGATGTCAAATTTACAATCACCACTACACTGTACACTGCAAGCGCACTTGCTCAAGACCTCACAGTACCAACATGTGCATGAACTTACAACAATCACCAAAATGCACCACATGAGAACAGCATCCATCTTTTAGTTACAAATGTAAAAGTCATCCAACATCAGAATCTGTATCATCAGGATTGATCATACCGGACCTTTTCGTATCCCGGACCAACGTATGACACAACGTATCACCTCTGTGCAACAACCCATTACAATGGAACAATCTCTCTCCTTCCTCACACTTACCCATCAAAATCTGTTCCCTTTTGACAAGAACAGCGTAATACAAGAACTATTCACTCATGGTGACAAAGAAATATTCAACTAAACTTCCAAGCAACCTATTCTTCTCCAACTTTAAACAGAACACATTGCCAAAATCACAATTCTCATCATTATTCATTGCACTAACCACCTACATTAGTGTACTGAATCCATCAATGTTCGGTAAGGACTCATCTGTCTTACATTATTCCTAGAGCAGCTCCTCGGCAAGAATATTCATACAGCATCTGTCTTATACGTTAATGTGATGTGAAGTCAAGTGTATCTCATTGACATCGTTTATATCATTATCATCTTAAGTCCTCAACCATGAATAATTATTGTATGCAAAATGCTTATAATGTCCAAGATCTATAGATAAAATAAATAAGTTATAAATAATCCTATTACAACCCATAGCTCAATTATTTCCTCTTCCTTCCACAAATCCTTTAACTCTCATCCCCGAAATACAGGGCTTAACCCTCTGAAGGGAGCTACTCACATCAGAGCTAGCAAAGAAGAAAACCCTTTTCCCATTACGCTCTTGTGTTAAGCTGCTTGCAAATTATACAGTATCTTCCAAGTAATGTCACACGCCAGTCAATTAGAAAATAACTACGGAACTGCAACACCTGTCAGCAAATAAAGGTAAATCAATATATCATTGCTAATTATTCAGGGAAGAAAAGTAAGCGTTAGCGTTCTGCTCAACTGCCTTTGAGCGGACAAAGGACGTTGCCAAAGCTTTGGTTTCCAGCTCGCCACTTGACGTACTCAGCAGATCGTCTGATTGCTGGCCGGGAGGCCATAGATTTATTCTCGTCCAGGTCATGTTCTTTTATTTTCATTTTCAAAGAACTTTACATTTTTTTTTTGTTTGTACTTATAAATAATTGCTTCTTTTTGCTTTGTTTTCTATTTTCAACGTTTATACAATTCACTGAAATAGGTTAGACATTCAGATGAGATGTTTTTGTAATATACACCATGGAAACTCCATACATCACGTTTAACACCAATAAATTGCTCAGCTTGCTCCTGTGCTGTGATGACGTACTTCCCGAAATATTCACGATGGTGACGGCGACGGCGAAGTGAAAAAGTAATCTTAATTATTGTCGAATTCCACTTACTTTTCAAGGTTGAGCCCTACAGCTGTAAATAAAATTAATATCACGATAATTCATAATTCAACTAGACTTACTTTTTGGGAAATAAATCAATATTATTATTTTAGATTGGAACTTAAAATGGGATAGTATTAAAAGTTACAATGGTATGTCAATGTAGCATTAAAAGTTAAAACGGGATGTCATCGGGCCAGCCTGACAATATATTTACTTTTTCACTAATAGCACTACGTCGGTTTATTGGATTTGCATTCCCCTAGTAACGATAAACACACTTAGGATAAGCATTCCCTAAGACAGCCTTGCAAACTATGAATAGCAAACGAGGGAGAATTTTCTAAATGAACATTTTCAACGTTCAACCAATTATATTAGTCCCAATTTACCGATTAACATATACTGATTAACTTTGCAAGATAATATAAAATATTCAATAAAGTGACGAAGTACCGTTTGAAAAGCAACTTTGTTCTAGGTTGGCAATATTTTCAAGTTGATTATATCACGTCTGCACCGCGGATCCTGCTATATTTCCGACCGTGAACCGTAAAACCCGCGGCAGGTCCTTGGGTGGGATTATAATGAGAATGAGTAGAAAGGAGTCTAGAAGCAAATCGATATGGGCTGACATGAATAATGGACAATTTGTGTATAATTTTGATAATAAAATATGCTCTAGAAAATAAAATATGATCTCGGTTACATCTTATCTTTATTCCATTGAGCGTCCTATTCTCTCATATTCAGGTTGAGTTGAAGGTTTCATACTTTGAATGGTGCTAGATTCGATCTTGGGCATCGCGTGTAATGAAAATAATGCAATCTCATTTTAACCTATATCACTAAACTTTGTAAATATTGCTTATAACCTTATTTTTCCAACATGTTCTAGAATTTTGTAAAATGTACAGAAATACAAAAAGGATCAAAAGGGGAGCAATTTCTTATAAGTACACAGAAAAAAAGTATTATTTTTAAAAATCAATGCAAAAAAATGTGGTTAAAAATTGAATCGGCCGGGAATCGAATCGGCAGTGGCTGATATCCGACAAGCGCGGACCGCGTAAGAACGGCGGAAATCCTCCCGTGGATCTACGTCGGCTATTCGACAATTGCGGGCGTTGTAACACAGACGGGTATCAACCAATGTCCACTGGTAGTCCGACGGCAGCTATCAGTCAATTGTTACCGGTTCACCAACGGCTGCTATTTGATCATCGCGGCCGCTGTACGGACGGTGGCTATCCGCCAAAATCTGCAAGTGGACCGACGGTGGCTATCCGTCAATCGCTCCCCTGTAACGAGTGCGGTTATCCGCAAATGTCCTCGGGTGAACTGACGGCGGCTAACAAATTATCGCGGCTGCTGTAACAACAGTGGCTAACCGATAATGTCCGCCGGTGAATCGACAGTGGATATCCGACAATGGCGACGCCTCTCCCGACGGAGGCCACTCGTCAAATGTCCGCCGGTGGACCAACGCCTGAAAGAGGCAAAATACTCGTGATGATATTTCATTATCAGTTCTTAAAATCTGATACTTCTGAAGAAAATCTTTGATAATCCGTCTACGTAGACTGCAAAAAGTACTCGTACAGATCTTTATGAACTCAATCAGAAACTTCTAGTCGTATTACTTCATCTTTACGGCAAGATGATCCCGTTGGGAAAACATTGTTAGTGTCAGAAAATAAGCCTCATTCATCTCGTGTGTGTATTAGGATTAAAAAAACAGGCCGGTTTAAAACAACTTGTTTTGTGTTGGTTAGAAAGTCTAAATGACAATGATGTAGAAGCAATATTATGTAAATAATTTGATATGGGTAACCAGACAACAGCAAAACAATGATAATTCGAGAAGAGGACTCGCACACAAGCTGAGGCTTCTGTGAGCCAAAATGTTACGTAAACTTGTCAGGTACAAAGTTAAATAAATTTTAATTTTAATTTCAAATTTCGTAAACTAAGCCAGACGACACTGACAGTCTTATTTTCGTTCCATAAAACCTTATGTGTGCTACATTTAAATATGTGGATCAGTGGTTTCATTCGTCTTTTATAATCAGGAGGGTCCTGAGTTCAATTGACGTCGTGGATCCATTGAGCATAGTGGTTCGGAACAGGGTCAAATTTAGTGTGGTACGAGCGGTGTCACTGTTCAGAGCACCGAAATGAGAGAATAGATCTTATAGAGTGAGAAATATCCTGTCAACATTACTAAAACAGGCCAGTGAAAATTAATTTGACAAAATAGGTGGATATTTACTACACTTCATACTTTAAAATATGTTTTTTTTTTTTTGAATCAGATTAATTTAAAACAACTCTAAACTCTCGTTCACTCTGTTCAATTAGGAAGTAAAAGAGGGTTCCTGTCTTTCTTCAATGTACACTTAAAATCAATAAAAATGACCGATTTGAAGATTTTGTAAAATCAAGAATATATTGAATATGGTATTGTGATACCTAACCTATAATATACCCTACAGAGAAATCAAATTAATATTTTACGTGCTCGGCTTTTTACTATATTATTTAGGAGTTACCAATTATATTTACTTATTGAACCAAGAAATTTCTTCCATCAACCATTTTACGTGTGTCAGAGTGTACTAACTCAGGATTTAACTAGGTAAATTCATGGCAAACTTTTGTCCTATCAAATTGGAATCTAAAATATCTCAGTAATTATGAAATCAACGAGCTTGCGTATTTCAATACTATATAATTAAGGAAGCAGAAATCCGTTGTAGTAATGGCCATACTACCAACTTCTGCGTTTTTTCGGATGTGGATTAAAGAAACAGACGGAATTTCAGGTTATGCTAAGAGACGCAGAACAAGTAAGATAACAAACTAGTGAAGAACAGAGAGAAAGTAAAGTTAGCAGTGTTCTTTTCTAAAGTAATAACCAGTAACCACATATTGAGAGCAAGTCTTTTTTGTAAGTCTGCGGTTGTCGCCACACCCTATGCCGTTTGCCCAGTGGCTGGCGAGTTATGTTGTATCACAGTGCTCTATGAAGAAGTATGTATCACTAGTCCCACCAATTGTGACGTACATTTTGTGATTCCATTTCTGAGCCCAAATAATATTCCCTGTACAGAATTGTATCGTCACTTGTCGAAATGTACGGAAAAGATGGCATGCGAGAGGGAAAAGTGACTAAGTGATGTCCCTTGTTTAATGGTAGAAGGACAGATGGACACGATAAGTTGTGATCTGAATATTTTAGCTGTCATCACGAAGGATTTGAAAAACAGGGTTCGTGCTTACGTTTCGGCAAAGAGCGATTCACAATTTATGGGAAGCCAATGAAGTCATTTTCAGCATGTTTCGTGATCTGTCCTCTACGATATTGTCACTGGGAAGTGGACCTGCGACAGACTTCTATAATGACTGAATTGTGAAGCTTATACTAAATCTGAATAACTACTCAAATCGAAACGACGACTAGATAAGAATATAAGACGAAATGATGTATCTAGTTGTGACGTTTCAATTATTTAGATGAATACAGATACTTTTGTTTTTAACGATCCGATTCATTCTCTAAAATCAGATCTCATAGATTATTATCTCACTACAGCAATAAACCAGGCTTCTAATTTACCACAAAGCGAATCTTATATAGTGCCAAGTTTAGAGACTAAATGATTGTCATGTAAGGGTTCCAATCTTCATTATAATCTGGGACACTGACAGGTAGATGAAACAACTGTGATGTTTCAACAGTCTTCCTGTCACTGCAAAAGAAATCCATCGAATTTACAGCAAAATCCCTCTGCAGCAACATTGAAATCGCCGTGAAATGAACGTTTGTGTCAAAGTAAAAATGTGTTCAGTTAACGATTACATTTCCGTAAAAATATTTTTAACGGAATCGCCATGGTTCCCTTTACCATTTTAACACTGGAGCCAGAGCTGCCAGTGAATTTACACTATAACCGAAGGATTCTTTTAGTGTGAGTAACTTCACACAGAAAAATTAAAAGAGTCAAACTTGCCCTCAGATAATAAATTTGTAAGCTTTAACAATATATGCCCTCACAGTATACATTTAAATGAATAAAGAAATCATTTTCTGCATCATCAAATAAAGTTCGAAAATGGCATCAATTAATATCATCAGATGAACAAGTATTTTTGAAACATTTTTCATTGTAACTATCTATTTCTGTGCTTTATTTCTAAATTGTTTTCGTTTTCGTTATTTGGGCATTGAAAAAAAATTAATTAAATTGATACCAGGAATTCTGCCATGATTTTCAGTTTGGGATGTTTAAAACCAAATTTGGAGGAGTTTAAGTAGAATTTTGTGTGGTTGCTATCGATTTTTAATAGTTAAAACTTGAAAGCTGGAGGCTCTTGAGAATTTCTGGTGTTTCACGCCTGCATTGAGGGTCTGACTGGCTAAATCCGTTAATAATGTGATAACATTAAACATAATTTTTCATAAAGAATATAAATTGCTAATATGAAAGGATATTCTGAAGGATTGTTTGGTGTTCTTTTCTTACAGATGAAGATAATAAATATCGCCAGCTGTGCACCTCTCGTCTTTATTCGTAAATAAAATTAAAAGAAAAATACAGTTTTAACAAATATCCAATAGAAAAGAATTATATATATATTAGATTAATATTCATAAGGTATAGAAGAGATCTAAGTTTTGTAAAATTTCTATTAACTGAGGTTAAGTTACCTGTAAAACGCAATGCAGATATGTGCTGAGTTATCAGCTCCTGTGTAACCTATGAGCATTTTGAATTAATCTGTTTGTCTCAATTACTAATGTGCATGAATTTAGAATATACATTTCCACAAGACGTTAGGGAAGTTCACTATTTCAACACGCTAAATAATACAACTTCGTAAATGCACCATTTGTTTTGGTATATCTCATTTCCTGTCCATCTACAAATGAAAACTTAAGTCGCGTAGCTAGAAACTGATGCTATTATAAAATAGCGCGACTATTCGGGGCCATGACGTAACAGAACACTAAATCTGACGTGACAGCATAAAACCTGCCAAACACTGATCTAAATACAATATAAATTACAAGAGCGTACGAAATGTTTCCTGCTTAATACAGAAAAATAGGCGAAATCAGGCCAGATGGTTCTTATTTCCCAACATAATCGCCACTGACAAATATACATTTAAAGCAACATTCGTGGAACATTCATAACTCGTTCTTAAAGAAACCTTTGTCTTAAGGCAAAACTATCACCTTCCACAACACTTGAAGCTCTTTATCATAACTAAAATGTTGGCCATTCAAGTTTTTCGAGGTTTGCAAAAACAAAATATCAAAATACTCCAGATCTGAGGAATAGGGCAGATGGTATAACATTTGGAAGTCACAGTAATCATGGTAAGTTAAACTTGAGTCTTGTGGTTTGGCGTATTGTCTACATGAAACAGCATCTTTTTTTATGAATAATCTCGCATTTAGCGTTGATTTGTAACCCAAGTTGCCCATACCAATTATCTGCAATTTTGTGTCTTTAGCCAAATAATCAATCTTTTCACTCCCTTCGGAATTCTAGAAAGCGCAAGCCATCATTTTTCATGTTGACTTTGCAGCCTTGAAAATGGGAGTGGGGAAAGAGGGGTGCTTCTATGGTGTCGATTGCTGTTTCATTTCAGAATCAAAATGAACCCATGTTTCATGTTCAGTTCATCTTTAGCTATGAAGTGGTCTACGCTCTCTTCAAAATTCCTTATAACCCCTTGATGAATGTCACTCTCAGTCACATTCCTGAAATTCTTAAAGAAATCGCAACATCCCCTTTTGTTGGTAGTTTTCCCATACACAAAACACAGTGCAACTTCCCATAAAAGACACTTCTGACTAGCGAACACCACTAAATAACGGACAATTTTAATGTTCCCGGCAGAATAACATTGAATCTTATGGAAGGAAACTCTCTCAATAGCGGACTCTCTTTATAACGGAGACTGTCACCTTAATAATGGATAATGCTCCCTTTCAAAGCAAAACTCTGTATAACGGACAAAACCAGTATATGGTGGTCGTCTGTGCGGGTTTCTGCTTCAAATATTTTCATATGTTTGTGGTCGTCTTATTGAGGAATAGTGAAAACAAATGAAGGCTTAATTTGTAACCCCCTACTCTCTTTTCAAGAACGCTAAGAGTAGTCGTGAGTTCTTGCAAAGTTAAAACATTTCGGCGAATTCCCTGGAAAAAGTCAGGAAACTGAGTTGAATGAAATATGACTAATAAACATGAGAAATCCTTCAGTTTCCAAAACTATTCAAGCAAAGAATACTTAGAGTTTTTCTCTACGAGTATGCAGGTTCATATTGCGACTATTATTGAGATTCAGATTGTGAACCTGAATAAATAGTAGAGAAAATTTCTAAGCATTCTTTGGTTAAATAGGACTATCTTTGGAAACTGAACGCTTTCTGATATTTTTAGTTACATTCCATTCAACCGGTTACCCGGACGTTTCCCTACTTTTTCCAGGCAACTGGAAGAAAATTTTGAACAGTGTAGGAAGCTTCACAACAATAACAGGCAACATCCACAACAATAATAACAAATCGCAGGAATAATGGAAAAACGAGTAAACTCAAGTGAAAACAAGAATATTGTTGTATTTAACACTGTGTCCGGTATTCGGAAGTCTCACTGTAATGGTAATAACTTGATCTACGCATTCAATGTAAATGTTCACTGCTTCAGCTATTTGTCTGACTGAAATTCTTTTGTTTTATTCTATCCGTTTTCCCACAGTTACATTTTCATCCGTCTCTACTGTGGTCTCCAAGATCTTCGTTCTTCTATAAGCGATGTCTTACCACATTTCAACCCAGTCACCCAACTTTTAACAGTATTCCATGAAAGAAACTTTCCTGTAATAATTCATCATATTTGTATGGATCTGCGCTGGTGAAAACCCCCTTCAGATGGCTTCTTCAAGCGGGTCTCCTTAGCCATTGTTGCACAAACGGGTCACTAGCAACACACGTAAAAAAATAATTTAGCTCCACACCTAATTTTTCATCAACAGATATATATAAAACATCGTATTACATTGTACTTCAATAATATTCATCAACACAGAAGGGATCATTCTTGGACTGAAATCTGCATATACAAAATAATGATAGCTTATATACTACACTGTTGTACGTTTCTCGAGTATTAAGACAATAAAACAATACGAATCTTGTTGTGAGTTAAGGTCAGATCGCTCCCAAAGTACCAAAGTTAATTCTGACTAAAGAAAATAATACTTTGTTGGCAATTCTGTGCTTCTAATTCAATTATCAAGGTATCATAAATAAATTATTGTCCAGAGATTTAAAACCTTTGTAATGGTCCCGACCTATTAGCTTGATTGTATCAAATCATTGTAGAAGAAGGCATATAATGCTATCAAAATGAAAACATTAAGACATGAAACAATCTAAGGCTTTATAACTTTTCTGCGAATTTAATCAAAAACGGCTGAGAAAATTGAGCTTAAATGAAGATCCAGGGCAAAGCATGGTACCGTTTTAGCATGCACACAAAAGAATATCATATCAATGGTCCACAGAATGTAAGTCATTATAGCGTTTCTGTAAGTTCCGTTAAAATCATTTTAAAAAATCAAAAGTTGGGGTGAGACAACAAAGAACATTTCAATATACGAGAAAACAAAGATTAGTCATAAAGTTTAGTAGTTAAATCATGTTTACGTAATACGCAAAGTGACTACATCATTTAGTTATCCATATTGTGTATTTTTGCAGCAAACAAGAGCATATTATAACTTGCGCGTTTAAGGAACAAGTTATTTTACTTTAAATAGCAAGTCTGAGGCTCCATACGCAGAAGTTGCACGCTGAATTAATCTCATAATATTGTTGCGACGAGAGAGACATCTCTCGCAAACTTGTTACAGAAAAATAAAATGCTGAAAAGGACCTTTTGTGAAAAGTTGAAAACTTCTGGGAAACCCGTATATATAAAGCTATTGTAATGGCGTACAAAGTTTTAAAAGTTTGGTCTGAAAACCATTGTGTGTTTGGGTCTAGTTAAATAGGTTTCTCACATTGAATTTCTCAACACTAACATCACTGTTTTGCATATGTGTGTGCGTGTCACTTTCTCTCCATACGAGAGTTGGAATAAACTTTTAAACATTGGAATAGTCAAGCCGTACGCGTTCAGAGAGGTCGTAGAGGAAGAGGTGGTTACAAAAGGTAAGAAATAAAATGCATCTCCCTTCCGTTTCCATACAATTTACAAAGTAATTCGATATCGCATTCGTTAGGGTGTTAGAGTTTTGACTTTGCATTCGGAAGCCCCTAGGCTCGATCCCAGAAAGCGTCCATCGTGACAGCTTCTTACAGCTTTTTTTCATCCATTCTTTGGATGTATGACAGCAGCTTAATGTATGAAGAAAAGGAGAGGAAAGAAACTGGCTTCCAAATTTAAATGAACTGCCTTGATTTATTGAAGGAGAAGTTAAAAGTTACAAGTATTATTCATTGGATTGCTTCTTCCATTATAAATTTAGTCATTTAATTTTCTATATTAAGTGATTGGTGGCTGGTTAGTATTAGGAATTAACTGACAGTACGAAACGTACATATATTGTTTAAAACTATAGTTATAAGGATTATAGTTGAATTTCATTATATTAAAGTATAAAAATAAAGCTTTATTCTTCGTTTTTATAAATCAAATATTTCTCACCCTGACTATGATCCTAATATGTTAGGGATCTGAAATTTCGTCCTCTTACATCTCTGCAAAAGTCCTTCAATACCATCTTCGTAGAAATCTGCAGATCGAGCGAGCTACCAATTATCTACTTCAGTAATAACCTCAGCATTACCGCTGAAACGTCTTCCACGTAAATTGATTTTCAATTATCGAAAGATGTAGAGATCGGAAAGTGCCAGATCGGCTGAATACGATGGATGGGACAACGGTTCGTAGATGGAAGAAAAGTGACTGTTCGTTCAGCACGGTATGCAGGTGTCAGCTAGCAGCAACAGACCTTTCGATAACAAACTCCATCTTTTATAGCATCCAGTAGCTCGGAGACATGTCAATAACTTGGAAACCGATCTTGCAGCTACCTTGTTCACATACAATATGTTGTAAAACCAACCCACTTTTAATGTTCATATCGCTAAGAAATTAATCGCTACACGTCTATCTTCAAACACTAGCTGCACCACTTGTGCCACCATTCTTGGTTCTGTCACCGTGGGTGATCGTCCTGCTCTTTAATTATTAATCATGTAGATTTTTGCGCTCAAATTTGAACTCAATCTTCCATCCTTTGACAGTATTACATGACGGATATTCTTCACTATACACAGCTGATATCCCTTCATGGATCGTTTGTACAATGTCAGTTCTACTCCCGTATTCTCCTCTCTTCTACTTTCGTGGCTCTAACATTAGTTGAACAGGACCTGTAATTATTTTAATTTGACTTGATTATTATTGAGATACCAATCTCAAATTTTGTACAATTTTTTTTAGACCTAGCACATCTACATCACGGTAAGGGAAAAAACATTTTGACTTCCCTTATGTATATATCAATATATCAATGTTCAGTCATATTTTTTAAAAAATGGACGACGGAAACATTTTCCTAAGTCTAAAATTTCGACTATTTGATTACAGTAAACGAAACTTTTTTGGAAAACACACCACATGAAGAACTCATTTTAAACTTACATAAAATATTACTTCATTTTATGAACAAATTTTGTCGGTTTCCTTAACGTAACATCCTCTATAAAGCAGAACACTCTATTAAAATAAATATGAGTAAGAATTTAAAACTTCCATGGACATGTAAAGAAAAACATTGTTTGAAAATCAATAGTAAAAGAATTTGAAAATGTTTTGGATGATTCATAGATATAAAAATGATTCGTTCAAAGTAAAGCAAAAGAACGAACCAGTTTGATATCTGATACATGAACAAATCAGATTACATTAAGAAAAAGCATTATTTATCACTTCTAGTGTTATTTCTTTGTATTAGTGATTAATATTCTTCTCCAGTATTCAAAGAATTCGTAGCGTAGTCTACTTTTCTCTTCACTGTATTTAATGATTATGTATCATTATTTTAACTGTTTCTTATTCTGTCTTTTTAGGTAAGTATCTCACCTTTGGTTGGATATTAGCTTCAATTACAGAACTACTTTCTCTGCTGGTTGGTAAGTTTGTAATTTCTCAGTTCTATCTCACCCATAAGAGAAGGTCTTCAAGTCTAAATATGAGTTCTTTACAATTGTTAGTGCGATTCTATGGATTTTTGTGCGATAATTGTCTTTGTTCTTATAGTTTTTGAGTTATCTGTATAGTAATACTTTCCTTAACTGCTTTACATAAATAACTCTTTAACCATACTCTTTTGTTGAATTTCTACTGGGTAGGGCCAAGGGAGTGGGAAGAAAGTCGGCTATAGTCTATTTTGAAGGCACTATCTTGGCTTTAACATGGCGTGTCTGAGGGAAAAAATAACAGAAACTTAGTTTGGCAGGCGCCTAGGTTCATAAGCAGGACTTTCCGAATCAGAAGCCAAAGGTCCCAATTGAACTATTTCCATTCGGTGACTAGTTGTTCTCATTCGAGTGATTATAAAAATGGGTATTTCAGTAAGGTGTGTGTAAAGGATCTGTTCAATTGATTTCAGACTGATACCGAGAACGTTCTCTAGCATTATTCACAGAATCAAGTTAAAAATGTAATATTGAACCAATTCGTTCAAATGTTATAAATCAGTAGTTGAGATATTTTGCACTCAACCATAGGCATAACTCGAAAACTAAGACGGAGATTCACAAGTAACGGAAGTCATATTTGGGTACAAAATTCCATAAAGCTGCTCTAACATTTCTATAAGGTTCAGACTTACACTTTGTGTCCTTCCCTTGTACGAAACAGAAATTTTCTATCAAAGAATTGCATCTTTAAGCGGAAACGAAATATTGCAAAAGCTATTCTTCGTCACTGTTCCACATAACATAAAACATTTGAGAAATATCTCGTTTAGAGTGTTCAATTTGCTTAGAATATCCCACAAAAATGTAGATCAAATAAGACTATCAATATCGCTGGTAAATGTTCTGAAGAATATTTAAAGAAATAATTTGAATTTTTAAAATTTATCCTCGATACTAATTGAATTGAATTTATGGCATTTACGTATGTTTAGTTCGTTTTGTAGTACGGTTGAGGAGAATGTGACGAGCCAAATATCACGTTACCACCATCCTGGTAAGCTCAGATAACTAAGCCAGTGCAACTCAGCTCAGACATCATGTAAGGTCAGACAACATGGCCAGTGCTCAACCAACTAAGCTAGTGACGTTTGATATGATCTTGGGTTATTATTATGTAAGTCAACAAAGTGGACATTGAAAACATACATGATCTTGGGGTATTCTGAAAATATTATCCAGAGGGTGTATATCATCTCAGAAATATTAACATACTTCATTTGTGTTAACCTTGCACCTGATTTGAGTACAAGACTAATTCTTTCTTGAGCGTGATGTGTAGTAGAGCTCAACGAAGTGTAAGCTTCTAGTCGCAACTAAAAAGCACAACAAGCAACGAAAACGGAAATACATAGAAATATAAATGAATAAATTAAAGAAAAAACACTAGAACAATAGTAATTTGTGTATTGTAACATGAACGTTACTTGTTTCTTTCCTCTTCATAATTAATGCATAAATGTAGGCTAGAAATTATGTGGACAAGGTAAACAAAAATTTTCTATTGTGACAAAACTATGTTATTATAATAAAAAAAACAGTTTGACAAAATAAAAAAATTCCATCCGGTCTCTCATGAAAGAAGAAAGCAAAAACCTTTTCTGCGTAGTTTCTATTGACTCGACAGTTGAGTCATTGATTACTCAACAGAAGAAGAAGAAAAGTTCTTTATCCTTTTATTATTTATTATAGAACTCCATGAACATATTCAAAGTCTTTGAGAAACTGAAATCTAGTGTGACTCACTAAGTAAATATAAAAACAAAATATTTTTAGACAATTGTATTGATTTTATCTCCTATGTTGTTCACAGTGAATTCATTTACCATGTCACTTGGGTATAAGAAAATAAATCGTAGTCCTATAATGTTCAATTAATGATATCAGCGGTAGGTTCAACCAGCTTAGTTGAAATTACATCAGCTCAGTGGCGGTACTTTGAATTTATGCTGTAACAACCTGCGCACATAACACAATATAACAACTAGTCTATTTAAATTAGTAACCGTCCTAACCAAACTTGTGTGTTTCTAGATATATGATATTTACTACAGCTTTCCTTCGATTAGGTTCCGAACTACTTGTCGAATAGACCATCACCATATCTGAAATCGATACAACTAGCAAAGATCACAAGCCCACTAACCTATTGACCAACAGAGGACAAAGAAAGCTAGTACACTAGGACCGATAAGACACAATCCACACTGTAAAAAAATCGGAAACATTCCTGGAAAAAGCTAGGTGGCTTTAACTGCCTGCAGATTTTCAGTAACTTGACTAATAAAAAACAGGCATCATTCAAATTTCAGAGATACTGAGTTACTCTAAAAGAAAAAAAAGAGAAGCCTGAAGCGAGATTTGAACACGGGTTATTCAGTTATAAGCGTTTTACCGACTGAGCTAAACTAGCAGTTATTAGAAAAGACTTTTCAAAATGGTATAAAAGACATACAACGTTGTATATTGCTGTACTGACCAGAGCAAAGCATGAGTTTAGTAGGGCATGTACGTTTTTCATATTGCTCACTTTCAACTTGCTTATTAAAAACAGACGAGCGACTATAATTTAAACAATACGAGTAATAATTTCCTTATTATATCATTATGTCCTGAAGTGGCAGTTACGATCTAAGCTCTTCGCAAGTAGGATGAATGGCATCCCTCGGCGAGCATTCTTTCGGAATAAGGATGGCATGAAAGTGATCACGATGTCTATTGAAGGTACCATTCCGACATTCACACGGCAAGACTGAGGAAAAACCCTCGGTCACAGTCAGCGGAAGTAACCATTTGACTACGGAAACTGAGTTATTAGTATTATTATTATTAAAATAAGAAGTAATTAATTAATATGATTGTCATTAAACACGTAAAATATAGAAATTCAGGAAGAAAGAATTTATATTGTTTTGGCTCCCTCGCTTGATAATGAATAACAAATAACTTTGAAGAAAATTAATTCTAGATTCTTTTCCTGTTTTTCTATTTTTTTTCACACCACCCCTTTCTCCTCCCTACATTTTTTTTACCTTACCTTTCAGCTCTCCTGGTCACCGGAGGCTTTGAGAAATTTCGCAAGATGGGATCGTTGCCCTCTCCGTTCTAACGTTTCAATCAATCTTTCATAGTAGCGACATTGCCTCGTCTCTCTTACCCTTCATTGCACTTGCTACTTTCCTTTCTATTTTTCTTCAGCTGAAAACAACTTGGCAAGTATTGACGTGGTAGTGTCACGCAAACGATTATATTTCTTTTTTCTTACTCTCGTTTGTTTTTGTTACCATCCATTTCTAACTGCAGAAAATTAAGAACACCATTGTTGATTATTACATAAATGAACAGCAGTTTCCCTTTTTGTTTTCTGTTTTAGCAACAGGATGTTACCGTGACATATCTGTTTATAAGAACAAAAACAATTAATCACTGAAACAAAGCTAAGGACAAATATGCTCATAAAATCAATCTCTTATTCGTTAAGTTCCTACACTATATCCGTGTCATCTTCAGACTCTTCCTTCCATATCTCCCCCCAATAGATAGGAGAAAAAATCTGAAGAAGGCACTAGTCTAGTGGAGAAACGCGACTAACATTGTAGTGATCTTATGAGCACATTTTTTAAGCCTTGACTCAGTGACTATGGTTTATAGTAAACAGGCATGATAGAATACACTTTCGTGATGGTAACATTACCAGATTTTCTGTTTTGTTTGTGACTCCTTCCAAAGAACTAATACTCTCTGCGTCTATTTTATTATTTTCGTTTAGTGCATGAGCGATAATCCTGATAAAGAAAGGAGGAACAAATAGGCTACAATCAAAACGTTTCTGTTTAACCAAAACACCCGAATTTGTTTAAAGTATTCGGTGTTCGTCGAAATATAGTTTAAAATTCAATCTGTTTTCAACATGCAAATGCGAATATCATAAACGTAGTAAATTTAATTCTATACGCTCTTAAGTATAATGTTTATGTAATTAACTTAGAAAGACACTTTTGAAACGTAATATATGGCATGGTTCAATATAACAGTTAAAACACGTCACATTAAAGTCCCATTAACGAAATCAAATTTTCTTTGGAATATATATGAAAATTCAACTTGTTTTCAACATGAAAAATATAAAACAAAATGATAGAAATAATAGTTAATGGTATTCAATTAGCTGTTAATTATATTTTTTTATATATTTAAATTAGAAATAATTCCATGAAACGAAATCTATGCTTTAGCTGAAAATAATAGTTGAATATACCTTATATTAACTTCTTATCAACGATATCAGTCTTTATTGAAATTTGTTTTAAAATTGAACGTACGTTTTTCAACTGATAACGGTTAATTTACGAAATAAATTAAAAATGAATTTTGTAAACATGTTTGTGTGCTACTAGGGTTCCTCACAGCTTTCCTGCAGCATCTTGTTCGGTGGTGTCCCATTTTCTGCAAGACGAACCATAACGTTCGGAAATCTAATGCATTTGATTATTCTTTCCCGACCGTAACTCGTCTTTTGCTTTCAAATAATCTCTTTACAACCTCTTCTAGAAATATATTAAGCCTAAATAAAGAGGTTGAGAGACTCCGGGACTTATCGTTGTTAGTTCTGATACGTCATTGTCTAATTGTACTCTTACTCTCAGATTAAGATACAAGATCCTTATAAGTATTCAATCTTTCCATTCCATATCTGCGTTCTTAATTATTTGCATTGAGATTTTCCAGTTGATTCGATCAAATGACTTTTCCAAATCAACAGATGCTAGGTATACTTCCTTACCATTCTCTATACATCTCTCTTTCTATTGTTCTTAACAAACCAATAGCGTTCCTTGTTCCTTTCCCTATTCGAAATCTAAACTGCTCCTCTTCATTTTCAATATTCACCCTACCTTCTGTTCAATACTCGTATAAGAATCTTCACTGAGTGAGCTATTAAGGCTGATGCTTTGGCGATCTTCATGTCTTCTTGCATGCATCTTCTCCAATGGAATCATTTCTGTTTCTAAAAAGGTGCTGGGCCATTCTCCCGTCATAAATTTCAGTGCAGAGTCGCGACATTTCACATTTTTCCCTTTCTCTCTTACGTCTTTTATCAATTCAATCGCAACTGCATCCACATCCATTACTTTAAAAAAATTCATTTCACTAAGGGTCTTTTCAAATTCATCCTTGCGTATTTTGAACCCTTTATCATAATCATGTACTTATTTTATATGTAATGTATGTGGAAGTTGGTAGGTTTTATCCAGTTCCTCTATGTATTCCTTCCATCTATTCAATATATCTTTCAGGGACTTCGTTTTTGTCCTCCAGTGACCACACAGATTTGCTTCCCTTTCTCCAAAATTCCATCATTTGTGCTTTCTTGTAAATCAGATACTATCAGACAATCAGGTAATAAGATACCATACTGCCTGTGTGGTATCCTATTACCTCTTCTGCTAGAAGAAGTAAACAATGCTTTATAAAATTCCATTGTGCGTTCGTACTTTCATCTGTTCCTTCTGAATTTAAGTATTTTTCCCCTCAAAATTTTCCACAAATCTATCTTTCAACTCCTCCGCTGCTAAATTTCTCATTCCTGTATTTCTTCTAGCTACGTTTTCCACTTTAATGTCTACCTCCTCTAAAACCAAATTATGATTAGAGTAATTATCGGTTCGGTTAGACTCTTTGTATTCTTTAAATAGTTTCTATATCTGTCCTGAATTAGCACGTGATCGATCTGAAATCTTTCGTTATCTGGACGTGTCCAGGTGTATCGTTTTCTTTTCCGTTTTTTTAAACCACGTGTTTCCCACAACCAAGAAAAAAATAACATTTCACTGTAAAAGATTCCTCTTATACTGAATACAAATAACAGATGACTGCTCGTGTTTAAGGTTATGCGAAGCGGAGAAAAGGTTTTTGGGTACAGCGTATTTTATGAATTATTTCAATTAAGGTCATAAAGAACATTTTCGTCGTTTTGAAATCAATAGTATTCTTTGACTTAAGAGCCAATCCGATTCCAAGTCTTTTCAAGCAAAAAGTATTTCTCGACTTTCTTCTGACCTCCCGACTACTTAACTCCTCAGATGGCAATGTGAGTTGTTTTCATATTAGTGATAATATAGTGAGTATCACTTCTCGTTTTCGGGACGGGCGTAAGCCATAGTGCTGTTACCGGACATTAAATTCATTTTATCTTATCACTTCTCGTTAGTGTACTCTGGCTGAATCCTTAACAATTATACCACATTAGAATGTTAAACTATTTACCGTTTCTATGGTAACAAGACTGAATTATTGACACATATTCGAGTCGCATAGGAATGATTGATCCAAATGCTGCCAGACTTCGCATAATGATGTAGAGCAGTGTTTGCCAACCTTTTAATACTCACAGACCGGCGGTACGAGGGCAAGAATTTACGATTCTGAATGGCACAATAAAAAAATATTAAGCAATTTCTAGTATCTGTTTTTTAGTAATTTTATTACTATAATATTACTTATAATTTAAAAGTGTATTTGTACTCATTTAGTTCAAGGCACTTTAAATTTATCTTGCGTTTAAAATATTACAGCCACTCCTCTCAAAAATCCACTCTCAGGCTCATTTATGTTTTCTTTTCTTTCTTTCTTGGAAGCTAGAATCCGCAAGAGCTTCGCACACGTTCATAACGATGCACCATAGTACCTTTGCAGCCTACATTTATAGTTACTATGGACATATTTTCGAAGTTTCCAGAGTCAGTGAGATACGTCTGGAGTTCTAGGATATGCTAGACTTTATATTCACTTTTCAGTTCATTTCAAGTTCGAACGATAGCAGAATATTGCCACAGTCTGATTATAAAATAATAACTTTGTTACATAGTTCTTATACCTTTAAAGTACTACCTGGCCACAGTTCTGTAAAATAATTTCGCGGATCAGTACTACGAAAACTGCTTATGTAGAGGAGGAATTTCCCCGCTTTATCAGTACTAGAATCTTAAAACATTTGCCATTTTCCATAGTAAAGGCCACTTTAGACGATCCAATTTCTCGTACGATCCCTCGTGTACAATCCCATCGGTTACATTCTTTGATCGTGTAAAGCGCAGATCGTACGATTTTTCATGCTATCACCGATGTGTTCTCTAAATAGAAACGGTCCTATTTTTCAGCAGATTTTTCGTACAATCTATGACAGCGCCCCTACTGGCAATATAGCGTGCTTTCCTATTCGGCTGTTTGGTTATGGACTATGACACAAAGAGAACATATTAATGTTATTACTTGATGTAGAAATTAACATAAATAGTGGCATAATAAACTATTACAGATCTAAAGATATAATACAATGTTTTTAAAGAAGGTGTAAAAAGGTCGGTGATACTGCAGTACAGCTACTTCTGCTATAGAGGAGTGGCAGTACCTCAAAATGCTACGTTTTGCATTTTTATAACCATAAAAGGTACTAAATATGTGAGAAATATGTTTAAAAATATAAATACAAAGTTCTGATGTGATCTAATAGCTACTGCTTTTCCTATATATTGTGCAATGCAGTTCAGGTGATTTTCATTGTTTTCTTGTGCGTAGAGTACCGAATCTGCTGCAATCATGATAAGTATGAAAGGAAATAATGTAGACGATACCGGTATCTTTAAATCATGTTTTCCCCAGTTATTTTGATAAACATATACGCTGTGCATCCGAAATAATGAAATACATTGAATAGTAATTCCAGAAGTAGACATAATGTAAGTAGAGTGTCGACGTCAACCCAGAGCTGTGCGAGTCAATACATGAGCTAGGTAATTAATCGAACGAACTAATTTTTATTCAAGGGTTAAGACAGCTGACCCACCCTATTCACACCTATATACCTTGTGTGAAATGAGGCTATAAGTCATATAAAATCTACATTACTCTTAATTTTTGTATATTGCAAGTATTTCATGCTTATAGGAACGTAAAACGTAGCAGTTTGAGGTGTTTCCAGTGCTCTATGATAGAAGTAGTTAAACCGCAGTGTTACTAATTGCCCCCATACGCATAAATAGGAGTAAATATTTCGCGATTTATGTACTTTTGAAGTGCTGTATAATGTCACATATCTTGTTAACTCAGGAATATTGTAAAAAAAACACATGACTCCGAACTTATCACCGAAGACGGCAAAATTGTCAACGTTTTTTGTGTGTCCGCATCGAAGTACAGAAGTAAAACTACGACACTTTCGTTACCACTGAAACCTAGTAGAAGTTAGATTCTCTTGGTAGAAGAATGTGACATTACATTAATTAACTGAATTTCTGTTGCGTCAAGATTAATTGTTATCAATATTTTTATTATTTTCTATTTTTTAAATAGACTATACTTTCACAAATATCTGTGGCATAATTACCCTAAAAGCCTGAGGTGTCACAACTATAAACTCCAGCAGTTTCATCATTATCCCCTCGTATCCAAAATTGTACCGTGTAAAACACTATATAATATTGTATGATTTATGGTACGAAAAATCTCGTACTATAGATTGTATACATTCTTTCATACGAGAGATCGTACGAGAAATTGTACCGTCTAAAGCGGCCTTAATGGGACTCAATTACACATTGCATTAAGTATCAACAACTCATACAGCTCAATTTTACAGACATCACTAAACATGAATGTATCCTAGTTGGTAATATCTCCGCATGCCAATTCAATATTAAGAATAGTATGTTTGTCGCTCGTAAAATAAAAATTCAATGCCTGAGATATTTTTTGTCATTCAGATAACAGAATATATTACGTTTGTTCACAATTTGACTTGATCTGGTAGTAGTAGTAGTAATATTCAATGACAGATGTAACGAACTTCTTTATGTACGAAGGTCAATATGTTGAGTGGTTGCATCACGGTTTGAGCATTTTTGGATAGAACTTAAATAAAAAAAATCCTTTCGGTAGGCCTACAGGCTGAGATACATCTCGAAGTTTTTTTTATTTTCAAAAATTCAAATCTCGCCTTATATGAGAGCTATCGTGAAACTATTTATTGATTTGTAGATTATTCATCAAGAGCTGTTCAACGATACCCGCTTTGTTTCGCTGGAAGCGATGCCCCCAGACCCCGTAGGGGGTTCGACCCCCCAACTGCAGTGCTTTTGAGAGGATGCTCTTCCTTTATCTTAACCAAAATCTCCCTGCAGCACTACACCACCATGGTATCCATCTGCATCCTCCTACGGTGGGCTGCGCCCCCAAAAGGAAGGTTTGCCCCATTTATTGTAACCTACTCTTGGTCATACGCCTTCAAAGAAAATTTCGTTTCTCTACCTTGAATGATTTGGAAATTGGGTTTTTCGGGCGGTCATTTGCGCTATCTAAATAGTTGACGGTCTTTTACTAAACACAAAAAACAGTTTGTTGAATGGTTCACATTTATTATTTTTTTAAAAGCGTGTGTGAAACATATTAAACAGCTACACAAAGGAAGGAAAGTTGCAAAATAAGAGCGAAACTTCAAACATCATCCAAAAATTAATCTGAATGATCCATGAACATGAAAACACCAAATAATGCATAATAAAATAAGAAATGCTTCCATTTTACATCCAATTACTTTTATTATAATTTGAATCGTTCACAAACTCTCAGAAACGTGACATTTTATCAAGTTTCTAGCCCTAGCCATGACAATCCAGGGACAAACCGCTTCCGCACAGAAACCACCGTCAATACTTTTGGGCGTACAATGGATTGTAACTACCAGGTGAGGCACAGAGGTGTTTATCAAAAGGACATTCTCGTAGCAAAGTATATTATTTCAAGTACAAATAAGAGCAGCCCGGTACAGAACATATAAGGTAAAAATATAGACCTGTTCCTAAAGAAACTCTTGAATGTTCTTCAAGAGCACAAATTTTTTTGTGGGTTCAGTTCTAGTTTGGCCTAGTTTCTTACCCTTTGAACTGAGGACTGGCTTCGCAATTTACATTTTCCGAAAGAAACCATTTCTTGTATCCTTAATGAGGCGTTGGATGAATGAGAATTAGATATTTCTGTACAAAACACACACACAAAGGAAGAGAGAGAGAGAGAGAGAGAGAGAGAGAGAGAGAGAGAGAGAGAGATGGTGGTGCGCTGCTGGAAGTTGCCTGTGCAGTTTCCGAACTCACATAATGCGTGAAAGTTCTTCAGTACAGTCTTCTTGAGACATCTCAGATACACTAGGAAGTGTTTGTCTGAGTGACGATTTATATTTCTTAGCAATGCAACTGATACTTCTTGATTAATGAATATCTTCATGACTGTGTCAATCAACACGAAGACTTGAAATGTGTATTTCATCCACAAGTTATCCTGGGTGTCCACTGGGCTTTTGTTCAAACATACCGCTCTGTTAATATTTTTGTTTTCAATTCGCTGCTGAGATGGTTCACTAAAAGTAGTATTGCAGGCGAAGTAATTAATTTCGGTCCAATATGGTAGAGTTTTGGTATCTGTGTTATAGGTAGATACTGGTTAAAAGTCTCACAACCTCGTCAAGGACTCTTCCATCTGTGAGGGTCTCTAGTGTTTTAAAGTTAGTAGAGGGATGATCTTACGCCGGAGAACCTACTCAAACAGTATTTGGTCAACTGTGAGTAAGCAGCAGGTGTTCGCGAATATATATATATATATATATATATATATATATATATATATCAATCTCTCTCTTGTGGAAGTTAACAGATGCTTCACTAAACTTGACTTGTCAAACCTTTTGCTTTTTTTATAAGCTATATATAAACTTGCTCTGTAATCATCTCTGGTACAAATCTTGTAATTGATTTTTAACTCACTTCCCATCATCCGATTTCTTTGAAATTTTGTAAACTTCCTTGCTTCCGATGACAATATAATATTCAGTCATTAGATATACGATACAAAAATCCTGTTAAATGATCTTATTTATTTATTTAGTGACAACACAACAGGCAATAGCCTAATTATAGTGTTGAGCTTTACAAAATAGTTGTACAGAGTTTATTGACAATGTCATCTCTAAATTCTTTAGGCGACATATAGCATACGTCCAGATCATTGAGAACTGTACAGAATTTGTTATATATTGTACAAATTCTCCAGATTGGCGAGCTCATCAAGATATTGGTTCTTGCCTTTTTACAGTGGAAGAGACCAGTATTATTAACGCGAGTTTTAGATGATGGGACACAACAATGTAATGTCGAAACTAAATCTTTACAATCTAACTTATTTTGAACACTTTTTTTTTTGAAGAAATGACAGATCAGCAATGTTGCGCCTTTGTTCTAAGCTCTGAATATTAAAGTTCTCAATGACTGCATTGTAACTATCATAAGCAGGATAGTTTCGAGTTTCTTTAAAAGTCAGGAATTTAAGAAATATTGATTGGATTTTCTCTAATTCTCCAACTGGATATTAATTGGCAATGTTTCAATTGATATGGATTCCAAATAGAAGAAGCATATTCTACCTTGGAGCAAACATAAGCATAGTATTTTTTTTTCAACGTTGATATATTGTTGAACTCTCTTCCCATCCTAATTACGAATCCTAGTAACTTCAAGGCTTCATTTGTTATATTTGTAACGTATATGTAAAAGTCAATTTCGAGTCAAAACTGACGCCAAGATCCTTAACTATGTCTTTAGTACTATTTTATTAATGGAATAATCAAATTGATGAGTGGTTTTATTTCTATTAAATGATAATACTTTACATTTACTTATGTTGACTCCAAGTTGATAGATAGCACATCAGTTTGCAATATTATCTAAGCTTTGCTGAAGCCTTATGCAGTCTCCGATAGAGTTGACTTTTGTATATATTTTAAAGTCATCTGCAAATAACAATTTTTCATTATCAGGCACATAATCAGAAAGGTCATTAACAAACAAGAGGAATAATAAAGATCCTAGGTTCGAACTTTGAGGAACTCCTGAGAGTGCAGAATATTCATATGATTTGTATTCTTTATAGACAACTGATTGCTTGCGATTTACTAAGTACAAATAGAAGAGCATAATCACAGTGGGTGCGAAGCGATAGTGATTTAATTCTTCCAGTAATATATTGTGATTAACTCTGTTAAATCCTTTCTCAAAGTCAATATAAATCACATGAACTTGTTTGCCTTCATCCAACGAATTTGCTATGTAGTCCGTAACAAGTGCTAAGTTTGTTAACATGGATTTCTGAGAAACAAAGTCGTGCTGCCATGGTTGAATATGATTACTAATTCTCTTGTATAAGATCTGTTCAAATACTTTTGCAAATACTGGTAATATTGCAATTGGCCTGAAGTCATTAATGTCTCTACTATTATTAGATTTTGGAATAGGACAAACCAGGGCAGATTTCCATTTGTCGGGAAAAGTACATGTTTTAGGGATAAGTTAAATGCTATCAATAGGGGATATTTAAATATATCAACACATCCCTTAACTACATATGGGTATGCCATCAGAACCAACTGTCGTCTTCGATTTTAAATTTCTGATAGCATTTTCAACTTCCTTTAGTTGAATTTGGTCAATTCACAGTGTCCCTATTTCATCATTTCTATTACTAACAGCATCACCATTAAGATTATTATATGTGTGAGAGGAGGATAGAAATACCGATTGAAAACACTGAGTGAATGCATTCCCTATCTCATCATTGCTAGACAGCTCCTGACCTTCAAATCTTAATACATTTGGCGGTAGGTGCCTTTTTTATTTTTGATAAAATTCCATAGTTCGCTCGAGTTGGAATTGATATTATTTTCAGAATCAATTATAAAACTGTTACTTATAAGCAATTCTAATGTCTTTCTTAATTTCCCTACGTAATCGAGCAAATCTTCTTGATAGAAAAGTGTTGAGTTCATGGTTTCGACCCTGGATTGTTTATGATAATATACCTTGACCTTAAGTTTTCTAATATCTTTAGTGAGTCAACACGGATACTTTAAAACTGTTCCTATTTTACGGGGAACACACTTATCAAATATTTCATAGACAACATCATAGAATTTACTCACTAGGTAATTAGCATTCCGATACATTTGAAAGAATTCAAAATCGATAGCTTGTAGTTCCTGATATAACACCAGAAAATCTTCCTAAAATTGTAATAATAAGTGTTACTTTTCTGCTTTTCGTTCTTGTAATTAATTAATGAATTAAATTATTGGAAATTTTCCTTAAATGCACGCAACCTCTCATCCATTGTGTGAAGTTTGGGTTGCCTATCTCGGAGGGCGTTTAATATTCACCTATTAAACATAAAAAAATAACTTAAAAAGGATTTTTAAAAACACGCTTTTCTTTAGATCGACTAACAAGTAAAAAATAATAAATTGAATTAATCTTATGAATCGGAAAATAAAAGCGTGGGTACTCTTGCTTACCTTATTATAAACTCATAGTATCTAAGAGCACCCATGCTTTTATTTTCCGATTCATAAGATTAATTCAATTTATTTATTTTTTTTACTTTTTAGTCCATCTTAAAAAGGCGTGTTTTTTTAAAAAAAAAAAATCCTTTTTCAATTATTATTTTTTAAATCATTATAGCTATATGCTTGCCGGATACTCTTTAACAAACCATTTGTTAACTCCAATACAGCGAAGATGTGTCGTCACGATTACCGACAAATATCTGGTCAGGAACTGACTTGGGAAATACCTTACTATTTCTGAATCCATGATAGTGAAATCCTTGCTGGGTATAATGTGCAGCCATGCAGTCTCGATTACTGTCCACAATTCGGTGGTTGTTGCAGGTAAAGGTTTCTGAGCACGAATAGCCCGTTCGATGATATCTCAAGGGTGCTTGATTGGGTTCATGTCCGGCGATCTAGGATGCCGGACACGGTTGGCAGGGTACACGAAGTCCATAATCGCTGAAAATGCTCACCAAACAGTTAAACGTAGCGCTCACTGGTCAATGTACGGTTCAAGCAGATCAGAGGGCCCAAGCCATGCCAGGTAAACATGCCTCCACACCACCACCAGATTGCACAGTGCCTTGTTGACAACTTGGCTTCATGTCTTCATGGGGTTTATGCCACACCCTACCGTCCGCGCGTACTAATTAACAACCTGACTCATCTGACCATGCTGCACGTTGACATTCCTCTAAGGCTCAATCAACGTGTTCACGAGCCCGTGTAAGTCGCCGCTGCCTATGGGCAACGATTAGTAGAGGCGCATGTGTCAGTCTTTGACTGCGATACCCCATGGAGATCAAATTGCGCTGCACTGACCTCTGAGACACGTTTCTGAGACGTCCTGCATTAATTCTTTTCAGATCACGCACTGTTGCTTGTATGTTTGCCCGGACGAATCTGCCCATATATCACCGGTCCCGAAAATATGGAAACTTGAAAAATACTTCTTGCACACACGTTTAAGACCTGGAATTTCTCACGTTCTTAAAGTTCTGAACGAGCTGGTGATCTTCTGGGAATGAAACCTAGTTTTCAATAAAATGGGCCCCGAACCACAGATGGATTTCTACGCCACAAAAAAGCGAGCGTATCAGTGATTCCACCAGCACCTCCCGTGGAGGGTGTCACCCCTATAAATTCTCGAAAACACCCCTAATTTTAATTTTTTGCTGTCGATAGAAACTGGACTTACACCCTCCCAGATTCGATTTTATAGCCCCAAACTGAAAATTCTGGTGGAACCCCTGGAGCGTTCTAACCTTTTGGGGCACAAGGTTTCTTTTACTATCTATGAGATCATATGAATAGTTCGGAATCGATTTAAATCTGGTATGTTTCCTCAGGTCTTTAGGAAATTGTCTTACAATTATTTACAACTTCATATATTGTAAAGCTCTATAACAGTTTTGGTTTGAGGCTAATTAGGCATATTCCGCCATAAAAAGTATTTGAAGAATTTTGTTTACAAACAGCTACTAAAATAGGGTACAAATATTATCAATATTATTCTTTATATTTATGATTTTTTCGTATTTTAATATTTATTAATAATATACTATTTATATACAAATAAATCCACAATGCATAGTTGTAAATTGTATCCCTATGCCTTAAAAGATTCTTCTGATACACACACACACATGCAATTGGCTATGTATGCTGCTTATTTAGAGTATTTTGTTCAAAAGCTTTGAATGAGTGTTTAATGTTTATGTATGTCTCAATATTCAGCGTAAAAAGTAAAACATAAATCAAATCTTTTATAGATTATACATTTCAATGGTCAGCACATGTAACAACAAAGCTCAAGTGTGGGGCCCTCATACTAGAGTGATTGACGTCACAAATTGTTTCCCAGATGTTTCTTCTTTACTGATATATGGTCTTTATTCATAGTAGTTAAAAGGTCTCTTCGTTTTCAGGTGTTTTGTTATTCCTTTTAAGTATCCAACTTCCTCAAAATTGCTTCAAACTCATCGCTTTTCTTTTTGAAGTCATTTAACATATCTTTTTCGTTTGTTAAAAACAGTAATTTTTAAAATGTTGTAGCTCTAATCAAAGACATTTTTCTTGTTTTCTAACAACCAAGAAAAAGGAAGTTATTTCCTGTAATAGTAGTAATAACAAGAACAATAATTTCTGTTCAAGTAAACTGCTAGGAAAATTTTTCAAGTTGTATATATATATATGGACAGGTAGATCAAATAAAGAACGCTTGTGAAATTATATTGTGTCCTGAGTAATAGCCCGAGTGTAGTTTCCTAGGTTTTTCTCATTCTTCTCTCTCAAGGGGAGAAAGGGAGGAATTTCGATGGCTACCCAAATCCCAATATTCAGATGTCCTTCCCTCTTTCTCTCTCGTTCCACGTTTCTGTTTTCCAAAGTGTGTTCAATATCCGTGCCAGTCTCCTCATTCCACAAGATGGAAAAAAGTGAGGGAAAATCGTGAGAACTGAGGGAAGGAATGGGAGAAAGAGAGAAGTAGAGACTTCGTTCGTTGCTCGGAAAGTATGCAGTTACGGAGAAGACGAAGAAACATAAAAAACAGTACGGACATCAGTGGCGGTCGTAGAGCGAGAGCAGTATTATTTCAAATGTGTGGGCAAGAGGCTGGAGTTTTAAGTTCAGAGAACCATACGGTTCAGGTTTGGCGAGAGAGGAAAAGATGGCCGAATGACTTGTGGCAGCATCTAAAGGTGGAATGAGGTATGGGAAAGAATGTCGATAGGAAAAGTCTGTTCGTCTGTGTGAGTGAGAGGAGAGAAGAGAAAGAGAAAGAAATTGACTTGGTTAAAAGGCAAGACTATATTCCTCAACTGGTCTGGAGAGGGGGGGGGGGGTGAAGTGGACGGACTGACAACTACTGAAAACACACACACATACTTGCACTTACACATACACACAGAATTTCACTTCGGCGTGCTCGTTCCTTTGATGGATTGGGTCTTTCCAGAGGTCAAATTGGGGTCACGGTTGAACTTGACCGTATCGATACCATCTCTTCTCGAGCGAGGAGTCCATTTTACATTCTCTGAATTTTCATTTCTTTCTTTCTCTCCTTCTCCCTCCCTCTCTTTCTTTCTTTCTCTCTCTCTCTCTTTCTCTCCGTCTCTGTGATGTGTGTGTGTTTTAGGTCCCCCCTTTCTGCAGGTATCTAGAGACGAGGACGCAATTCGAGTCGTTTTCTTCTTATGTAATAAAATACTAAATTCTTTAGATAACGCATTTAAATCATAGGATTCCATCCTCTTTTGTCTGAAGATCCCTTCTGTAAATGCTGCGAATATTCCTTCCTTCCTATCAACTAATGATATTACAATAACAGAATAAATTTCAAACTCATTAACTTACTAAAATAACATTATACTTTTTAAAGTACACAATTCGAAAGGTTTTAGAGGGTTCAGATAGATAGATATGTATTGTCTTGTGAGTTTCGTGGCGATTAAATTAATAAAATTCTTTATGTTTTCTTATTTTTCAATTTTGTTTTTCCTTTCTGTGCCCTGTACCCTGTGCTGCTATTGAGAGTCGTTCACGTTTCCAAGGAAGGATCGTCTCCTAGGTTGGAAATCACTGATTAAATGTTCCTTTCATTTTTTTTATTTTGAACGAACATTGTTCTTATTAGCGTTACACAGATAGCATGTCAGCTTATGTGAAGGTTGTTATCATGTCGGTTTTTACTTGATATATCAAACTTATTTCAAGCTTGATATTGGCACAATGTTTATCTTGATCAAATTGACATGACACGGCAAATTAATTTCAAACTTGATTTTGTATCTATTTTGGATTTCCTGCAATCTTCCCAGGCAGCACAAGGATGTGGGGACACTATCGGCCCAATACTGGACTAACAATGCGAATATTGATCACGGTTGGCCTTTCTAATAAACATCGATTGGCATTGGCGTACGATATTTCGACATTCAATCCATTCCATTATTTAAACTTAAGAAACGTATTGTACTTCAGCCAGATGAGAAAATAAGATGTCGTAATGTAATAAAGACAGAATGACAGAATGTAATCACGATTACTGTTATAAATGTCAAAACTATTGTAAAAATACATACATAATTCCGTTTACTAAAACAGTAGCAAAATATGGTTCTTTTCGATGTCGATAAATAACATCGACCGGCATTAATATCGACAATATCTGCAGAAGTGTTTTCTGTTGAAATGGATTTTGAAGATTATTTTTAATATTTGATGTCATATCTATCTTTTAGATACTCTATGGTCGATAACGTTATTAAATGTACTCCCTACCTATTGTTGACTCTATGGTTTAACGCCACAGCCTATTATCAAGCTGTATTTGCATGAAACTACTTGATTAAGTATGTTGTTGGTTAAAATCCATTCTGGACAGCAGTAAACACTTTTGAATGACGTATTCCATTGTGTAATGATGTAAGTTCTAAGATTTTGCGGGAAACTTATTAATCCAAAGATCCATGTATAACTTGGCGAGCCCCTTACAAGGAAATCAGAGTGACAGTAGCGCTCCTAGTGTCAGAGGAACGCAATACCAAACAAAATCGATATTCAGTATTTCGCGTCACGTTTAAATGCACAAGGAGTCAGTCAATCGTTGCCTAAGTTTCAGTTAAATTTCAATACATCAAGGTGTCTACTGTATATTTTTCCTCCACCCACATGTATGTCCGTGGTTGCTAATTACTCTGCCGCGGGAAGCATTCTGATAGCATGACTTGCCCTGATTGTTTGCGGTTGTCTCTAGCTAGCTGGCGATTTCCAGCCCTAGTATACAAACTGAATTCTCTAAACGGATACTCTCTTTACTTGACGACAGTATCTTCCGGATGCGTCATATACCATTCAGCCAATGAGGGGAAAATGTTTTACCTATATATACATATCTTGGGTTGAAATAAATAAAATTGAGGATCAGCTTTTTCATAACATGTCTGGTGTTCGGTGATATATTTGTCTCGGGATCTTAACGAGAAACTTTATTGGAAGGATTTGTGCTTTACTTTAGTGTTGCACAATTTTAGAAAGCTGTGTTTCATCACTACTAGAACTTATTCTGAGAAAGATTTAGAAATCTTAAAAGGTAAATTAGAAATGATATTTTGGATGAATGTGGAACTATCGCATGAAGTAGCTAGCTGTCAATGTAACAATGTAAACTATGATGTGTTACGAATGGAACTTTTACTTCATTTAAATGTATCGAGCTAGACTTTTGCATGTGATTACGTGGCTTGATATCTAAGTGAGCTAATGGCAATGCATGATCAGTTATGTTGATATTTGAATGTATTTATAGCATTTATGTGTACATAGATGTGATAGTCTTCTGCATGCTATTATTGAGTATCTGCAACAGAAGTTATTTACCTAACAGGACTGCATCTAACGAAAACTAACCTAGTAGAAAATTATGAAGGAGCTAATCTCTGTTATTAAATCTTCGGTTTGGTTATGGAAAGTAACTCATTTGAAAGTAGAATGTGCGTGAGCTTGCGATGTACCTTAACCTATTAAAGGTGTATGATTCAAGTTTCAATTGTTTAATTGTCCAGGATTTGTTAGTAATATTTAAGTATCGGCACTAGTTACGTTATTATCCATCTCGTCAAATGTCTATTTTAAGAATAAGCCAATTCTATATTTTGAATACTATAAGTACAATTATAACATTTACCATTCGATATTGATAGATATTTGACAACAACATAGAGTGAAATCGAAAATCATACATTATTGATACCTGCCGATACCGGGGTTTGTAAGTAAAGCCAACAATTCCTACAAGGTTCATGGAGCTTGATAGAAACTATCATAGCATTCTCAACGCCAATCTTATTCACTTGACGTGTCGACCGTTAAACAATTTGACTTCGATATTTGATTGTCTAATAAAATATTTAAATTGAGATTTTTTATATAAGGATTTTACGTTATCTCTGGTTACCGCCACACCGTTTTCGTTAGATATATCTGGGAGAGAAGGAATTAGGAAGGTAACGCAACTTGCCTTAATTCAGGACATTATCCAGGTTATTGGCTACCCTGGCTATCTGTATTTTCTTATGAAATAATTTAATAAGTTAATATTTGTAAAACATCACTCACGTCCTTTCACATTCCAAAGCCAATTTATAACAGCGTAGTTTCCGATATCCCTGAAACAACCCATCCCCCTCTTTTACAAATTTTCAACACAAATATTTATATTCCTACTTGAGAAGAAATATTTCAAAATGATAAAAACGTAATTTACTGCAGACAATTTGAAAATAATATTTTATTTTTATTCCACAATAATTACTCTATTACAACGCAAGAGGATCGAGAAATCAAAAATAGAGAAAAATACTTCCATATTACTGTTTGTCAATTCCAACTTTCACTTAACCAAACCCATAATATATACATTTTCATGTAGGATGGTTTGAATAAAACATTGGTAAACATTATTTTCTTTATGCTTGAACCGATAAGTTGCAGAAGGTTGATACAGGTAAGGTAGGAAGATTTTACCTTGGTCCTATTCTGCAACAGGAGTACACAGCACCATCGTTGTAGGCACGACGTGGCTGTAGTAGTGTGAAATTGCGGTGGGTAGAGTGCGACGTTCCTACACAGTAAAAGAATGCCTGTGTTAATTCAAAACTTTTATTTATTTATGTATTTATTTATTTATTGTCAACACAACAGTCGTTATAGCCCAATCAGAGTGTCGATATTTACAATATCCATGTACAGTAGGGTGGTCCCTAATATATATGAAAAAAATGAAATAATTTATTTTCTTTGTGCCGCCCCCTAATTTTGTTCTAATAGGTAAGAAAATATTTCATACAAAATTTCAGGTTGATAGGTTAATATTTAATGGTCGCTCAAGAGGTTGAAAATTTAATACATTATTTAATACAGTAGTATGAGTATTGAGTAAATTGAATATAAGTAAAAAAAAACACATTTTGATTTTTTTTTTTTTTTAGTTTGTAAAATAGTTACCGTTTGGGTTCTTTATAAAAATGTCACACATGAAGGCAAATGATGCTATCAAAATATCACTCCACAAATCACCATGTCACACGAGCATCTGGTTTAATTATTCGGTCATTCTTGTTAGTGTTTCCTTCTTGGAATCCGGAAAACGTTTGCGATGATCCTGTACTACCTGAAGTAGAAACTGCATCTGGTCCTCTGATTTTGTGATAATAGAGTTGTATTCTGCAATTAATGTCACTCCTCTTTCAGCGTGATCATTCACAACACGTAAATTCTTAGCAACATTCAGTCCAATTTTGTACTCATCATTTGCATCCCAATCCTCGGGATCTGAATCAAAAAATGAAGTAGAGATGTTAAGGCGTTGGAAGAACAAAATCGTATTTCTTGTTACAAACTGTTCAATTTTCATATCAACACATTTTTCTACGTCGAGCTGAATGCGTTTTGGGGGGTTCAGGTTTATACCTCCCATATTTTCCTTCAGGGCATGAACCATGTTACGTTTCGAATCTACTGATACATTTTTGTCGAAGAAAGCTAACCCAACGAGTTCTTCGCTGAGGTACCAAAGGTGTCTTGCAAATGTGTTGCTGGTAACTTTGGAAAAAGACGGATTGTGTGCCTTGAATTTCACTAAATTCTGAAGAAAATTCAAATCATTGTCAGGTGACGAGACAGAAAGAGATGCTGTAAACCATGCTTTGATATAGATTTTGGTTACAAATACACATAAGCAGCGAAGTCCTTTCTCCTCTCTCGCTGTGAGCCTGAACTGCCCCCGAAACATCCAAATCTTAAATGAATAAATGGCCTTGGCCATCCATCTGGCATGGTGGAAAGCTCCGGGTGTCCTAAATCTGACGCCACGAGCAGGTGCAACACCAAGGAAAATGAGTACTATCTCGAGAAACTCACGATAATCTTCCCTAGGATGAATTTCTGTGAGTTTGGTTTCACAAAACGTGATTATAGTTTCCATTTCCTCCTTCACAACATTCATAATCTGTTCATTCATAGCACCGGTTTCATAGTTTGTGTGATCAAATTTTTGCCAAGCAGTCTGAAATCTCTTAAATATGGCAATGTCTGGACCAGAAGAAACTCCCATTGTCTCTTCAAATGCTGTAGCTAAGACAAACTCCATAATATGATGTCTGCAGGCAAGATACACGAGTTCCTTATTTAGTTTCTTTTCTAGCAAAACACAGGACCCGTTCTTATAACCTGTGTTGCAGGCTGTTGTATCGAAGCACATAGCAGCTATACGATCGGCAACACCCCATTCACTCAACAATTGTTCAATAGCGGCAGCTTGACTTTCTCCTGTGCCTGATATCAACTTTGGTGCACCGAGAAGTTGCGTTACGGAGGCTCCTGAAACGATTACTGGAAGACGATCCACATGTTCGTGTCCCGTAATATCCTTTAAAATTTTACCATCCCAATGAACTACAAGCTTGTCTGCTGTCGTCGCAAAATCCGCTTTAAGGTTCTGCGCAATTTCTTTCCGACATTTTAACCGACTTCTTCGAATTGATGACCGATTTATGTTTAGATTTTTGGTGTCATAACCGAGACTCTGAGCAGTAGCAGCGAAAAGTACAGTTGCCTTCCTATCACTCAATTTTACTCTGTCCAGTGCAGCAGCCAGTTCAGGAGTAACACTATTTCTTCTTGCCCTTTTCTTCGGGATGCAAGCGCTTGTTCTAGGAATGCTTAAAGCTTTACGTTCACGGTCAAGTCGGTCATAGTCATTATCATTTTCATCACTACTTGATGATTCCAGGATTGCAGTTTGTTCTGATACTTTCTGTCTCTCTTCTTCTGCTTGCTTTCGTTTCAAAACCATTGATTGCCTTTCTTGTGCTCTACATTCTCTTGCAGTAAGAATCTTGTCAATCGGACCCAAAGAACCACGTCGTCCTTTATCTCGTTGAGCGACCAGAAAATCCCGATCTTCATCAATCTTTATCGTTTTCAGGGCGTCCATATGTGCAATGTCAAACAAATCATCAAGGATTTCCATAAATTTCGATTCATTCATACGTTGCGAGGCTGTCATTCTTTCAGCGTTCTTTTTAAGTTTCGCCCAGTCATTGAAAAGACTTTCCAGCTTACTTATAGCACGATCTTCTTTACGAATCGGAATTCTAGCCTTCCTTGATTACATCTCTTGCACTATTACGAATTGTCTTTTTTAAAGTTTTGTGATTGTGGAAAAATACGCTCAATATTTGTCTATTTGAAGGTAACACCCTTTCAATTCTTCTTCTGTTGATCCAATTAACCAAACTGCACTCTTTCTTCTTGTATTCGGTGATGCTGAAGCACTAGAAGCAGCCATCTTACTTCGATATTTCACATAGATACACTAATAAGTTGCAACAATCGAAATTCAATCGAAAGCTGTATTTGTATCGTCCAATTTTTTTTTTTTTTTTTTGCGAGAGACCTAAGGCCTCTTTTGTTAGTCACCGGAGTGACTAACACCCACTAGAGGGTTACGCCCTCTCTATAGGGAAGGGATGTATAGGAGAGGAGGATGAGTAGGATTGGGGGTGGTCTAAGGGAGGTTACGAAA
>JAGDQP010001841.1:2579-42025 GCA_022664845.1 Lepisma saccharinum
ATCGATACGGTGATGAGTTTTGATCGTCAGTTTAACTGGAACATGGTCACTACCAATAGGGTCTAAAACTTCTATGTGGCTGCGGGCGGCTAATGATGTGGAAGTGATGATGACGTCGGGAGTGGTATTGGAAATAGGTCGGGTGTGTTTTGGAATATGATGAATGGTTCCGGTTGTTTGCAATTCTATAAGATTTTGAAAGTCTGTTTTTTCTCTAGCTGTGCGACTGTGAATGTTAACATCGGCCATGATGATGTAGTGACGAAAGTTGTTGGAAATATATGTGAAGAACGTTGTCGGAATATTGTTGCCGGGCCTTATGTATATGGTCGCTAGGGTGATGTAGATACTTTTGTAATAGATGGTGGTGATAAGATGTTCGGGAAGGTTAGGAAGGTTGGATTGGTGTTGTCTGTGGGCTATGTATGGAGGAAAACCTATTGCTACTCCACCATTTGCTCGGAGGGCTGGTATGGTACTGTCACAACGTAAGAGGGTATATCCTGGTATTTTACAGTTGTGTTTCGAGGTGAGATGAGTTTCATTAAGCATGAATGTATTGACGTGTTCTTCGAGAAGAAGTTGTGTGAAGAGAGGTTGATGGGAGGTTAGAGAGCGGATGTTTAGGAACAAAAACGTCAAAGCCATAATAATCATGATCAGATGATAAGATGTTGAGATTTGTTTACACTTCTGTCTCCAAAGCACTGCCATGAAAATGAACGTACGGGCCGGAATAGGTTGCATTGAAGTTGACATTTAAGGTTGATCTGGCTGCGTATTGGATTTGTTGAAGGATGTGATGGCGTTGAAATGGATGGATATTTTGAAGAGTAACAGTGATGAAAGCAAGAACTTGGTCAATGGTGATCGGTTGGTAGATGGAAGTGACTGGTCTGGTAGTTTGTGCTGGAGTTTCCGTTGTGCGGATCGGAACGATGAGTTCAGGTTTTGTAGGTTCAGCTGTCGGTCGTGCTTTACATTTGTAACTAAAGGTGGGATGTGCTTCACCACAGGTTGTGCATTTCGGAGGTCTTTGTAGGTTGGTGCATGATTTGGTGAGGTGAGACTCTGAACAGAAACCACATTTGATGTTGTTGGTGCATTTAGAAGTAGGATGATCGTTGTACGTTTGACATTTTTCGCATCGAATCGGAAGTGGTGGTGATGAATGTGAAGGTTCAACACGACAATGCTTTTTATAGATGAGAGCACCATTTGATAAGAGATCATCGATGGTTTCTTGATGATTTGTGAGAACACGCACCATGAAGCTAGCCTCGCCGGTTCTGGTTTTGATGCGAATGCATTTGATTATGGAATAGCCTTCAAGTTTGAGTTCTGATTCTACTTCACTGTCCGTGATAGTGGGTTCCACTCCTCTGATGACGACTGAAAGTGTAGGTTGGCGACGAGGTGGTGGTGGCTGCTTTGGTGGTTTGTTATTTAGACGTGCTAAGTTGGCTGATGGACCGAAAATTTCAAAACTGTGTTTGTTGCGTATTTTTGTGGCAATGTCCGGATCAATTGATTGGATAATCATGCCGTTCCTTGTCGGTATAATGCGACTGATGATGTCTCGACTGAAGTACTTATTAAGCTGTTGAAAGAGAAGTTTTGGATTCCTGAATTTTTCGTCAAAGTTCGTCAGAAGGAAAGAATGTTTTGGAGAAAGTTCCGGAAATTGCTGATGATCGTTGATGTCCATTCTATGCTCTATGTCTGATCCTGATTCACTGATCGTGTGTGTCTTCTTGAGCGGTGGTGATTGTCGTCCTGAGTTGTCGGTATGAGGTGAGCGTGAGCGTGACCGTAATGCTGCTTCAATGGTCCGTTGTTTTCTGTGTAGTAATGTTGAATATGGTGGTGGTCCCGGTACCTGTGCTGGTAATCGGTGCTGTAGATGTTGGTCTTGATCTGCCATAATGATGAGAAGAATGAGGGCCAGAGGCCCCAGAAGCGTTAATAGATATGCAGTGTACGTCACGATAAATCTACAGTTGAAATGATGATGGGTGATCAGTCTCTGTGCAATGACTGCAAATTTGTCTCAATCTAACTTGCACCCTCCGACTCTGAGAAGAGCCGTCGATCCCAATGTGATCGTACACCTGCTTGTCTCGCTCGTGCGTGTTTCAACACAAGGTCCTCGTACACAGGTTAACTAACCACAGTTAGGCTAGGTTAAGTTATGCCCTCTAATCAGGTCACTCCACAATGTAGTGATATACAAAGACTGTACATCCATTTGATGCACTTAATACTTTCCAACATTAAATTACTAATACACCAATAGTTGAGTTGCCAATCAAAGCTCAACGACATTAAATACTGTGCCGATAACTAAATAATATACACAACAATTTAGTTACATATAAAAAGGTTGCTCACTTCGCTTTTCTTCTACCAAAAGTACAGCCATCTTTGGACCACCTTTTAAAACTCTCAAAAATAACATACGTGCAATGTGCACTCATTATTATTTTTTATTGATTAAATCTTCATTTTTAATTATTCTCATAAAAGACAATGAGCGCAAGTTTGATCGAATTAACAACATAAACATTCCATATCTTACTTTTCTTCCCCTGATGAGTCATCAGAACAAGTGTGTCTATTATCCTTACGCTTACTGTTCTTTCGCACTGCTTATCATATTTTTCCTACATGATGTCTTTCATGTAGCTTATCCATGAGTTTTACCTGATAAAAAGTACAGTTCCTGTAGTGCCTGTTATCTTGTCCTTATAAAGACTTTTTCGTAAAACCTAAATTTAGAATGGAATAATACCAAAATGCGTACTGCAGTTCTTAGAAAATTACCGTGTGTCTAGTAACAGTAACAAAATTACTGTCAGTTTTCACAGAATTTGGGGTTTTTCGAAAAAAAAAAAAAAAACGTGACTGGAATGTAATTTCCGGGCCCTCGATTTCTCTCAGTGCAACTAAAAGCGCATACGAAAAGTTGAACAGAAAAAGAAATTATACTCTCAAACTATTCTCATAATAATTACTCAACTAGAAAATACATAAATACGTGAGTACATATTAAAAATGAATGTAAAGGCAGAGAAATTTTACTATGCACGAACATCACTATTCGCTTTGCTCCAAGCTACCATCTAGAACAAAAGACTGTCTATACCACATGTAGTACGTCACAGTTCACAAAATATATATATTAGCAAATACTAGGGAAAGATTTTGAAAACCCTTCATGTTGGATTTTTTTTTTTTTTTAGAAACGCGTATTTTCATTTCTTGTTTTGTCTTTACAACACAACCACACACAGGTCGTCAATCTCGACGACATTCTGTTCCTTCATTAGTGACGTCACAAGCCACGAAGATTTTGCTGTCATCTCCTGTTAAATGGTTATAAATTCCATTATTCGCCTTGTCTCATATACTCACTTCTTCCCCCCCCCCTTCTCTTCCCCTCCTGGTTGTATAGCTCATTTTTGTGATTTTATTTTAATATCTTGTATATTATTTAGGTATCGAAGTGTTCTTAATTATCTTTTCTTCTCTTTGAGTCGTCATTGTCAAATATTTACTACGTTTTCAATGGCTCATCTTGGGATAATACGAGCCATTCATAAATTAGGGGGGAAAATACAGATGTGATAACCTGGGAAGAAGCCGCAGAGGAATTTAAGAACATTTCAACAGTGGCTTCAGCTGATAATAAGTACGGATCACTAAATAAAGCCTATAAGTATAATGGGGCATCAAATATCACGTAACTAGGGCGAATCTTGAAGCTTAGTGAGGGCTGTCTATATATTTTTATAGGGGAGACCAGCCCAAAATGGCATACATTGACTTTATGTTCGAATATTTCCTCACAAAATGGTGTAAGCGTTCGCTTTTTCAAAAGAAACTCTTGCATATATCGATATGCGTTTGACAAATGAACCAGAAAACGCCCATATTCTCACTGAGTGCCCAAACTGGAGAAGTTCCCTTTTGAAAATAAAATTCTCATATTAAAACAACCACAAGATAGGCTACCTTGATAAAACAGAATTTTAAAAATAAAACTCACTAAACCTAAACTAGCATGTGAATAGCTTTTTAATGTAAGCTTATGTAGTCAAGTTCTTTCGAGTCCTAATCGAAATTGGCATCGATTCGCATTCTATATAGGTTTATAAAAAAGGAACGTGGAAAAACTATAAGAAATAATATGTTTCATGGAATAGTCAGGGAAACACAAACTAAAAACTGAAAATGGAGTAGTTCAATGTTCGCAGACTTCACACATAGTCACAAAGCGCTTGGTCCTTGGAGAGAATCCAGCACATACTGCAAGGCTCCAGTTAAGAATGGGACCTACAGTTTTTGGAAAGTGAACTCCGAACCACTCCGTTCAATTGACCCTGGCGCTAACCCCTCGGCCATTCGGTGGGGGCTCAAATTTTCAGTGTTATCATAGCATCAATTGAAGAGCTAATTGAGAAATTAAAAATTCCGCTCATCAAGAGTCATAGAATACGATGTGTAAGTCACATATTACTCAAAGAAGAACATTGAAATATCTTTGTGGAACAGTGTATATTAAAATATAAAAGTTACGTTGAATAACGCATTTAATTCATTTATCCGCTTGTAATATTATCTAACTTTTTCCGAGATAATACACAAAAATTATATTTATCTTGATACGAAACAAAGATTAATTACATAAAAAGGAAAATAAAACGTCGTTTGAAGATATTATTAGCGTGTTGTTGACAGCTTGGCATAAGTGTTTTCTATTCAACATTATTCTTTTACATACTATCATTAAACATTTAAGTTTATTATTTTTAGATTACGATCAGATGCTTTCATTATAACGTAAATATGCAGGTCATTAAAGTATCGTTCCGATCTTACGTCAATTACTTAACAGACAATGGAACAAGAGAATTGATCTGGCATTGTTTTATGCAGTGAACACTAATTTATCATATTGGAGTGCTCGATTTGATTAAAATCAAGTTAATATCTGAAACCAGGCACAAGAGAGAATAGCTAACCTGATTTGTCCACTTCCAGCTTAATCTAAAGAGGGCCAATCTTTCGTTTTAACTCAGTTCTTTCCGCTTGTTAATGCTGTGCGGCAGTTTTTATGTTTTTGTCTAAGTTCTAGTAAATAATGTAAATTATTTACCGAGTGTGCTATTATATGTGTAGTCCATAACTCAAGAACTAAGACAAATGTGAGAAAAAGGACGTACAGTGACAGCAAGTGTTAAAAAACTGAATTTGAAACTAAACTGAAAATGGTCAAAGAAGTCAAAGTTGGCAAGATGGAGTAGGGGAAACGTGCAGGACTTTTCAGTACCGGTACTAAAGCAAAACAGAAAACGAGGTAAAATACTGTAAATGTTTTCTCTTGCGTCTGGCTTTAGATACTACTAATCGAGCGCTCCAGTATCACTAAGTGAGCTAAATGGCTACATGATATGTGCTAGGCTACCGTTAGCAAAGTTTAGTTTTTATAATTTAATATATTGCGGAAAACATCGCTGCTGATAAAGATGTTAATTGTGTAAGCAATCTTGAAGTATATTATTGCAATAATAGTAGCAGAACAGAGCACGCATCACAGCGTGTATGTTAAATTAATATTTGTTTCTTGCTGCTGTGTGTTCTTGTGAAAATAGCTACAAATATTATGAAATAATGTCAAAGTTTGCGTAAGCTTTGCCTTGGTTTGCACGATATAATACTAAAGTACAGCAGACTTAATTTGAACATTGAAGTTATGATTTTATCTGTTCTGGGCTATAATCTAGTATACGACCATAGATGATGCTTTAATGGACATTCGGTCTAATCGCAACATATGCACGTTGCAATAATTGTAACCTCATTGCGTAGGATCTCTCTACTTTGAGTTTAATAGCTACTTTAATTATCATCATTCATATAATTTCTTCTTGTGCTCTACCATATATTAAAAATTTCCATAAATCATAAAAAATTATATTACCAATATTTAAAAAAATATTTTCTATTCACGTGGCAACTGAAACACCGATGTCTTTCTAAACACTAAGGGCTAGTGCCACGTACCTTAAGCAAATTTTACCCAGTTCAGAAGTATCTTACTATGTCTTAGGCCAGACAAATAAGAACTATTTCATTAAACAGAACATGTTTTCACAAAATGCGTTCGGAACTCTGTTGCTAGTAAAAGCTAAGAGCTACTTTAAATGGAAGCTTGTGTTACTTGCTTTGCGTGAAGCCAACACGCTCCTCTGCAGGATTTAGGGCTCATTTTCATGAAAACTTGCGTTGTTTACTTTGCTTGCGATTTTGGTGAGTAGCCAATTAAAACACGTGTTACACTTACCTTACAACGTGTTTCAATTGGCTACTCACCCAAATCGCAAGCTTTCATGAAAATCAGCCCTTAGTTTAACTAGTTGCGCACGATTATAATGTACGCAGTTACAAAACCAAATTTTAATAATCTTTACCACTTTTAAGTAAAATTTCTCCATGCAATGACTCTTGCACTGAATTTGTTTTTACTGGTTTTGGGGTATACTAATTGGAATAATTACAGATAATAATTCACCCTCTTAAGCACAACAGGCAGAAAAATATACAGAAACGTGCTGCTATCTAGTGCGGATCACGGTACTAAAAAAAGTTTCGTCCGACATACTTCAGAAGCTTCAATGTGAGATAGTCTACAAATATTCATTTATTGTAGATTCCACCGTTTACATCAGTCCTGCCAGCATTCTTCTCTACTACTAAACCAACACTTTTAACTAAGACATAATATATTTCGATATTGAAATAAAAGAAATCACGAGATGAGTTAAATGCAGCTGTTGTCTGAAAAATAGCACTCAACAGCAGCTACACATGTAAAACCTTATTTAAGAATATAACATAGCCCTTATTTACATGTTAAAGTTCTACATCTCGTATACGTAAATTTGAATCAAAAGGCTCGAACACATTTTCCCATTTATTACATTGAGTTATGAACGTTACGCTGTCTGTTGTACACTAGGCTTATGTAGAAAGTTATAATCACAGTTTTGAGCTTCACTTCTTTTCTTTGCAACTGTTTCTCTTTTGCTAAAAAGATATGATGTCTAATGATGTGAACACTTAAAACAAATAACTTTGAGAAATAGATAGTTTCTCTAGGGACACCCTTTGTATTACGTTACAAATACATTCTATTTTACTCTACGAGAACATAACGTAAAATTTAATGTTCTTTTTAAAACTTACCTTTCCTATGTACAAAAATGAAATCGTCCAAACCTATTTGACCTCCGAGAAGTTTATTCATATCTATTTTGTGAGTGTTTAATGTGCAAAAGAGGATCTGCAACAAAAAGAAAGAAAAATACTTTAAAAAAGATTCACTTGTACTTTTTTTTTAAATCTACACAAAGAAAAGCAAAAGATATTCATAGCATTCACTTTAGAAAAAAAAAATGTAAAAAAAAATGCAGTAAGTTTACAGTTTTTTTTAAAAAAAAAAGAACATTATTTTATTTTGAAGGGAACAGTCAATGAAGATCATACACTTGTATCGAAAATCATTTTCAACTAGCCTGCATTACGGACGGACGGACTTCTCTTGATTTATTCTTAGCGGACTTGAAATATTCTTGAAGAAATCTTTTAATAATGTTTTATCCATCCGTTCGTCCGTCCATAAAGCAGTCCAGTTCCTTGATGAAAGCAAAGAGAAAGAGAGAGAAACGGATTTCAGATTTGAAATCAGCGTGCCTTTTGGGGGTGGGGGTCGCACCCTAAGTTTATACTCTAAACTTATTAGCGACAACACTGAATGAATATAATTACCATAATGCAAAGTAAGGGGAATGTTCATTAATAAAAATCGAATATTGATTCACTATTTTCACATAGTGACATTTTTCGAACTTAGGATTTTTTCCTGTCATCTATATTCTATAAATCGTAGTATACAACAATTCTTGCTCTTCACCAGTGTTTTCTAAATATACGATACAATTCAGCAGAAGATGCAAGGGATCTACTATGTAAAGGTTAAGTAAAACCTACACTCAGGTTAATAAAAGATACTCGTTCACTTATTTAGTATTATAATGCCCTTTAATAGAAGGAAACACCAAGTACGGCGCCAGGATTTTGTCGAAGGGGAGCCGGAGGTATTAACAGAGGAACGGAAGTTATTCCAAAGTTGGAAAGTGATATGATAATGAACATGTAAAAATAGTCCGGTGTAGTGTCTTACAATAATTAATTCTTGAATATATATAATATATATACAATCCTCCAACATAGTTCCAATGAAATAAACGGCTACATGGCCTTATTACTTTTGTTGTTGTTGAAAATCAAAATCGTGTAGTGTGGTCGTTTACTTCTCATAATTTGGTTTCCTAAACGTTTATTATTAGGTTTCATTGTATGTGTTCAATTAAAATTACTAACAAATGGCACTGAATTCACTCAAGATACATGCGCGGTGTGCCGACAGATCCTTTACCTAATTTCGGCCCTGTGGTTTATCTTACAAACAGAATTTCCAAATTCTTTAGCTCATTAACTCTGAGTGAATAAAAAATTTAAATGTATTTCAATTTCAAATTAGGCTGTTTCCTTTTTACAAGCTCTTTTAACGGTGTTAAGCAAAGTGGATAACGCATACCTACGTCAAGGGAACTTAACTCAAGAAGATTTTTAAAAAATCATGTAGTTAACATTTGTAAATATAACATCAATACATTTACATGTACGTAATATAACAAATCTTGACATCGTTTTAGGATAGAGGCCTCCTAATTTCGTGTTCTCTGTTGTACTCTTCCAATTGAGGAAACTTAACACATCTCCTGTCTGGTTCATGTTTATAGAAAAAGACTTAGCTATAGACATACATGATAAAATATAGATTTCGAAGTTATACATAAAGGCACGTGACAACATCAATACATTTATTAATTTAATCCGATTAACAAAGCAGGTCCCTTCCCAGATAACATGTTGGTTTGCTGCAAGCTTTCACTATACTTGATTTTCACTTGCTAAACTTTCCGTGCGCTGCACATCTGCAGCAAGTTTTTAAAGAAAGTAAGTAACCTGCACATGACGTAAACCTGATTTTCACTTGCTAGATTTTCCTTACATTACAGGCCCACAGCAAGTTCGCAGTAGATGTACATGATCTACTGGTTTGTATATCAAGTTCAATGATAACTCGATGTAAGTTTGCAAAGCAAGTATTCCACTTTTTTAACATTAAGTGGATCAAGTATCAAATCCGTTGACAGTACAGCCACCGCTACGGCGCCATTTTTTTTATTATTATTATTCCTTTGGTTGATGTGATTGTCTTGAGTATAACGTAATTTTGTGGCCGGCATCCAATAATATATATAGAAGAGAGTTGTTACGTGGAATGCTATTAACCAGGGAAAAATACATAATGCTGTATGTAGCCTAAGCTTGAATGTACGTCGTGAATACTTTGAATACCATACTATCCTCGTATTCAATACTCCCGTGACATGCACGCCACGCCACTGTCTACTATCACTTGCAGAAAACTTGCCGGGCAAGAGAAACCCTTGCAAAGCCTTGCTATGCAACTTTACACAGACTTGCAGCAAACTTTCAGTGCAGGTGAAACACTTGCAGCAGGCGTAATGTAAACTTACACTGACTTGAAGCGCAAGGGAAATGCTAGCAGATGGATTACTATGCAAACTTACAAACAGGCTCGCTACAAGTTCGAATTGCGGAAACTTAGAGGCTTGCAGTAAACTTGCAATGCAAGTCTGCTACAAGTTTGTTGCAAGATTTCCTTGCTATCAGGGTTGGAATCGTTTTCGTTACATGTTCATATACTTCTCAAAGTAAATTTATCACACATGTGATATTTCTCCTGTATAAAGTCCATGATTTTGATACATGTAGAATCTATAAAATAATAGAGACATGTCTTTCATTAAAAAAAATGACAATCGCTCATTCTATAATGTTAAAATAGAATGATCAAATAACACTGTTTCCCTTATAACACTGAACTATTTCACAATAGTTGCTCATTTCCCCTAGACTGACTTTAAATCCGTCAATGGTAGAGACCATTTAAGAAACGAATTTAATAAGGCTAACTTTCTTCCACAATGCACTCTGCTCTCTAACATATCAAATTAACTTTTATTATTCAAAATTTGCTTTAAAAAAATTAATGTTGAGCTATGAAAAGACTGCTTTCCATACTACCTGCGAAAAATAAATCCTTTATAATTAATACAACAAGAATTCAACCTCCTATCTTCATGATCACACACCAAATAAACAAAAACTTTACAATTGATTTTTCCTTCTTTTTTCACGACACATATGCACACTATAACTTATACTCAAACCCGCGTAGTGGTCTATATAAAGCACGCGTAGTGATCTCTAAAAGCTTGGATAATCATCAAATGCAAGAGTTTGAAGACAAACAAACTTACCTATAGAGGAGCATCTAGATCAATGTGTAATCAAACTACAAAAGACTAACGAAAGTGTGACTTATCACACACTGGAAGGAATAAAACATCCATTTCCGTTTGTTTTCTAGTCGTAAAGACTAAAAAAAAGACAATCCAGCATAATAAGGGTGCTTCTTAAAGCATTGTTCTAAAGACATTTTTCATATCGATGAAGCGCTATTGTATTCTTTGCCATTTTAATGATGATCACAGTTCTTCAGGATCTGGCCACATTGTTATCTGCTTGTCAAGCGAGATGGTCATTTATTTATTTCCTTCTAAAAAGTTTACTCTGTATTTCAGAAAGGCACGCCAGTTACTTGATAAATCAAGGTTTGTTTCGCTGGGTAAAAATTCGTTCTTGAACAATAATGCGAGATCCAGAGAAAAATCCAAGAATGTTATCATCGAAAGATTAAATAAAGATTGCTTTCAAACAGTTGTCTTTATCATGCACTCGTGATTCAAGCACCAAAATAACAGCACAGTATATAGAGATACAGAATACCTGAAGATTTGTCTTTATTATCTCCATGTTCACCTGAGAAGAAGTTCGTTATTTATCTATATTTGCGTACATATTACGTAAAGGAAGCATTATATATAGGGCAAAGGAAGCAATAAGCATTGTTTAAAATTAGTTTACCAAACGGCGACGAAATGGTTTAGTGAAAATGTTTTCTCATCGTAATTTTTTTATATGAATGATAATGTAATATTTTACATTCAATCAATCGTTCTTTGATTTACCAGCGATATTGATGTTCGACCTGGAAATTCGAAAACCAAACAGCATTAAGCATAAAGGGCTGTGATGGTACTTTGAATTGAATTCAGTACTTCTTGCCTTCTATAGCCCACGGATATCGCAGCCTTTTATGTTTAAGGCTGTTCGATTTTCGAATACTACGAAACCTAAGGCTAGGACGAGAGGTTAAGTTTTCAGCAAAATCGCTGTAATACTTTTTGTAGATTCAAAATGGTTCAGCTAAGATTATTTATCATTTTTGTTAATTAATTCGAGTGTAATAGAAAACCAGAAAGCTCATATTACAATTTGTGAAAGTTATTTGAAAGAATATCACATTTCGTTTCAAGACGTTAAAGAAAATTAGCTCAGAATTGAACAAATTTTTACAATCTCATACCATCTAACCTTCATTAGCTTCTGTTAATTATTTTAAATGATTACATTTAAAATAATTTCAGCAATTCCAAACGTTTAATTGGTTACACTTTGTAGTAATAATTCATTTCTAACATTGTATTAAAGTTGAAGTAGTTAACATCAGCGTTATATTCATGGGCCTATCTATAAGTTTGGTATGTACTAAAATATCATTCACCTCAATGGCGGAATGTGTTAAAGACTTTTATTGATGACGTAAAACGGTGGTATACACTGAACTGCCAAAAATCATGGGATACCTACCTATAACGTGTGCGCCCCCCTTGTAACGATTGCCGTACCCAATTCGGTGACTGTTGCAGGCGGAGAATCCTGGGCACGAATAGTCCGTTCGATTATATCACACATGTGCTCGATAGGGTTCAGGTTCGACGATCTACAAGGCCAAATAATGCGTTGGAAACTATCACAATGTTTCTCTAACCAGTCGCGCACCATTGCGGCCCAGTGACATGGCGCATTGTCATCCTTGAAAATCCCATTGTTGGCAGGGTACACGAAGTTCATACTAAAGTGGTGGAGATGGTCACCATGCAGCTGAACATGGCGCTGACCGATCAATGTCCGGTTCAAGCGGACCAGATGACCTAAACCATACCAGGTAAATAAGCCCCACACCACGACGGAGTCACCACCAGCTTGCATAGTGCCTTGTTGACAACTTGGGTCCATGTGCTCATAGGGTCTGCGCCACACCCGTACCAACTAGAAACGTGACTCATGTGACTACGTTACACGTTGTCAGTTCTCTAAGGCCCAATCCACGTGTTCCCGAGGCCATGCGAATCGCCGCCGCCGATGGGCAGTGATTAGTACCGGTACACGTGTCGGTCTTCGGCTGCGATACCCGATGGAGACAAAATTGCGCTGCACTGACCTCTGAGACACGTTCCTGGAACGTCCTGCATTGATTCCTTCTGTCAGATCAGGCACTGTTACTTCTCTGTTTGCCCGGACAAGTCTGCCCTGACGTCGCCGGTTGCGGTCATTCCGCACCCGCGGGCGGACAATACATTGTCCCTAATGGGTTATAATGCCTCCAATGCGGTACTCATAGTCCACCCTTGACACTGTGGAGCGAGTAAAGTTCAATATCCGGACGACTTCTGAAATCCGAAATTTAAAAATATCGCTCTTAAACGTCCGCTATAGATAACAGGTCTACTGGTAACAATATGGTGTTCTTTCGTGTATTTATTTGGTTCTACCTGTCAACATCTTCATTTTATTTGGGAATTGAAATGAAAGAATCATCACCCCACTATTCTTAGTGAGTTGTCACTCATAATCACCAGCTAAGAACCGTTGAAATTATGCTTCTTCCTAAGAGTAGATGGTTAGCATCAAAGTTTGTCATTATCAAGGATGGTATATTATAGGATTTGCTCTTATAGCTATTTCATGCTGAACTAAAGAGTGATAAAGAAAAACATCAACCACGGCGACGTACCTGATTGGTTAGCACACAGCTACAGAGGTATCTGCCATTTTTGCCACCCTAAAACTATGCTTTTGATTGGAGGAAGTATTGATACTGGGCGAGACTAAGCTGTGAAGTCAGGTTACATGTTCTCTGCGAAAGGGCAAATCCTCCTAATTTAACATCCTTGGTCATTACATAATTTAATACACATTTTGGATTTTAGTTATCGCTTACATCTTGAAATAATCACGCTACGCGACGTGTAAAACGAGTTCATAAATATGAAACTTCCGAGCCTCCGAGAAGAAAACTTTTGCTGCTAGGTTGCGTGCGCAACAGTTACTTCTTAAAGACCACGATGGTATGGCTGTGTGCGTGTGAGTTATCATTTTTAAAGATACTAGACAAACAACAAGCAATAATGAATTTTTTTTAAAGCGACTCGAATAATATTTGTGAATGAGTATCAAATGAACTACCTGACATTATTTATTTTAGCTGAGAAATTAGAATGCTTGTACTTGATGACATCATATGTCTACGCCATTGTGGGTATTCTCATTTCTCAGCTAAAATAAACAAAATCAAAATGTGTGGTAGTTCATTTGACACATTTACATGTATTATTGAGACCGCTTTCCAAAATTTCATTATTGCTTGTGATGGGTTTGAGTACTGTTTGTAATGATGATTAACGATACTAAAATTTTCGGAGGTGAACTGAAGTTCGTGGTTCTATCTACGGATACACGAGGGAAAAGGAAAGGAAAAATATTGTTTATGTCACATATATTATTTTAATAAACTATACTACTATAAGCGAAGAAGTTTCAATGTACAGATTATTCTCACTGGACTAATATTTACATGTTAACAAAATGGACTGTTCGTTGTTTGTTTCACTCACGACAATCTGTTGGTCTTGATAATGTATCACTTGGTGAAGTAATAAATATACCTACAAAACAAAGTGAATTGAAATGCGATGCGATGATGAAATGATTGAATGATATAGTTAAGTTAGTTCAATTGTTATTGAACAGCACACACGTTAAAAAACGAAATAAAGAACTGAGGCTGTAAAACACACACTTTTTACCACCGAACTCAAAACTGGAACTGCTGACCGTTTGCCAGTGTCCACCGCGTCCGTCAAGCCTCTTCTCACTCCCTCAGTAGGGTGATAAAGAAGAAGGGGAGAAAGAAGAACCAAAACAGCAATGGAATGCCATCTTGTGAGCGAAAACGGCTGCTTTTATACAAACGCGACTTGAGAACCACACGAACCGCTGCGTTCTGGAAAACAATGGAAACAAATGCGTGTGTTTATGCGAATGTGGCCCGATTTCCTGCTACCGCGTTCTGAAAGACAGCCGTCGCTGATCTACAGAACGCGAGAAGATAAAACAATGGATATGTTTACAAACAGAGTGTTGCCAGGCATTCTTAGGCAAGTTGCTCACACTTTCCCTATATCTCATGTACAAAACCAACTTCATTCTCCTTCGTTCGTTCTCTTTCTTCTTTTTTTCGCCTAGCTACTCAAGCGACATGTCGTAAGTGAGAAAAAGGTACAAAAGAAAAGTCATTGCAGCCTGGTTTCAAGCTGCACGACGGCAAGCATCTGCATAAAAGGGCTCTTACAGAGAGAGGTGAGCTGTATTCAAAGCTGCTCTAAAGATCAGAACATAAAGATTTAACTTCAAACTAACAAAAGATTAGCATAAAATGACTGAACGATCCAGAGCATTTAAAATCAAACATACAGCGCATAGTAGATTATCCATTGATTAGGACTGTAACATCTTGATGACTTTTGATACTCGATTACCCTTGGTTGTGGAAAGCGTTCCAGTTACGTCAACGAATTCAAACCCTCAAACTTGTCAACGGCTGTTATTTTCTGATAACGAAATTTCTTGTTAAACAGCTTAAGCACATTATCCCTTACAAAGAAAGGATATAATAGATAGCCTATACTTCTGCTCTCGCTAGGTATTCAACACGCTTGACTTTTCTTCAGTGTGCGTTTAACGTAATTGAAGCTTCAAGATATAAAATAACAAACATTGAAACGTAATCGATCTCGGAGGCAACCAGGTGGAAACTATAACACAGGTGTACTTTTCTTTCATGTCAGGACTACATTCTGTAACGGGAACAGCAGATACACCAGGAGAGGTTTGTCTTCAGGAGAGATTTGTGTAAATTGTCGCTCGGAAAGACGGTACTAGTGTAATTGCAAATTTTAGAACGTTGAGTGAATATTGCTACGCTATTTATCTTCTTCTCATCTCTCCATGAACACAGAAACAAAATGTTTATAGTAACCAAATGTGAACAACGAAATGTTTGGTTTTCAACGTTAAATAGAAAATGCCTGTTGAATTTTAAAGACACAAGAGGTAGAAATTAGGTTAAAATTAAAACTTCACTATATTAAAATTTTCGAAACTTTCCGTTCTAACTGACGGTTTAAACAACAGAAAACTTAGGCAAAAAATGTCTCTGCCTACATAAAAAGTTTGTTGAAATTTAAAGTTTGAATATTTTAATAAAGCAAATTTGTATCTTTATAGGAATGAACTAAAACTAAGTTCAGAGTATGTGTCTGTTGAATTCAGCACGAGTTTTCTACGTAATATTAAAAACTAAATATTTGGATATTCACATTTGGTTACTATAAACATTTTATTTCTTCCTGTGTAGAGGAAGTGACGTATCTCTATTTCTCCTGGTTATTCAGATATAATTATTTCTTTCCGAATACAGAGCATGGTTTCTTCTATACTCTTAAAAGCTTTAAATTGCTCTCCTGAAAAGAAAATGTCAGTTACACCACTTGGTCTCTTGAGCAATGAAATGTTCGTGAAGCTCGTTTGATTTTATTGGATATTGTCAAATATGTCTCGTTCGTATTTCCAGTGCATCCCATTCGCATATTTTGGTAGGTGCTTATTTACAGTTTTGGTGACGTTCCTCAGAAAAAGAACTCGTTCAAAGTTAACAACTCAGTTCATTGATAAGAGCTCAGTTCAAAGACTTCAATTGAAATAAGTCGCGGGACTGTCGACATAAGCTACCGCCAGGCTTCAGCAGCGAGCATCCTATTTATCTTGCGATTGAAAAATTGCGGCAAGAAATTTCCTAGCCCCCAGTAGTTCCAAAGTTGTAAATTCCCCTAAAACTAGGGAACCGCACTGCAACCTGAATTAATGATACGGGTTTGAACTCGTGTTGCCGAGACCCTTCGAACGACACCTCAACCACTCTTCTAGCCCTAGTAGTTTCAAAGTTGAAAATCCTCACGAAACTCGGGATCCGACCGTGCAATCTGGATGAATAATACGATTTTGAGCTAGTCTTGCCGAGAATATTCGAACGACACCTCAACCCTAGCCCTAGTAGTTCCTGAGTTGAAAGTTGTCAAAAGATGGGCAGAGCAGTTCTATATGTTGGTTTACAGCACTTGCTGTTGAAGCCTAAAAATAACGAATACATTCAAGTTTGTTTTAAAAAGCACGTTCCAGCTAAAATGGACTTACGACATTCCAATTCTTGAAATACAAAAAGGAATTTATTCACGTGCTAGTGAAAAAAAAAGTGCGATCATAACTTAATGGCTAAGGATGGTGAATAACGTTTTTTTTTTTCGTTTCGAGAATACTAGACTAAAGTATTCGCCAGAATGAAATTTATATACACACGTGCAAAATAAGTGTTACAAGAACCCATATCACCAAATAAAGGAACTATTTATGTTACATTAGTTCCTCTTAAAATGGAACGTTTACTCGTTCCTCCTTCAAAGGAACTTGAATTCGTTCACATTCCCTGTATTTCAAAAAGGAAGTATATATATATATATATATATATATATATATATTCTTCCCGAGAACGCTTTCCTATGAACTCGTTCTTCCCCAAGTCTGCTTAGATCGTTTTTCCTTCCTTTCTTTAACATTTTCAATCATAAAGTTTGCTCAAATATTTACTGGGTACAACTTTTAATATTATTTATTCATACATCTAACAATCTCCAGAGACAGTCTAATTTCGGCCATTTTATACTGGATATATTTAACAACAATCAAGGCGAAGGATTTTGGAATGAATCGGCCCTGAGACCTGATTTAAAGTGCCATCCCAACATTTATCTGGTGTAATAAAGGGAAAACCAGGGAAAATCTCACTCATGATGAGCGGCTCCTCTCGATACAATTCGAGCACTTCATCAACTACTCTACCTCGTCGCTGACATGGAATACAGCATTACTTGCCCTTACCTAGATATTACGTCATCTGTGACGATGTCATCATATTGAGGGCGGTCGGGTAGCCGTGCGGTCTACGGCTGTAGTCCAACGACTCGAAGGTCCCTGGTCCGAGTCCCGGCCGGGGCATGGGTATGGATTTTAATCGTGACGGGCCGAAGTCCAAAGTTACTAGCCAGGCTCATATAAAAATAAAGTTTACCAAAGTTTATAATCATATTGAGTGCATTTAGCTCCCAAAATACACATCTTTCAAACGAACTTCATTCGTTATAAGATCTCAAGAATTCAACCTTCAAAATACAGTATTGTGACTTTTTAAACAGCCTTCTAAAGCCGATTAGCACTTTTGAAAACATCTGTTTTGACAACAGATCTTATCTTATACTCAACGTAAATATAGGCGCAAGTTTAAACGGGACTATAATTACTAAGCAATGTTCTCTATTTTCGATTGTGACTATTAGAAAATTAAAAGGAGAAAAGAAGCTAACATAATTTTTACACGCATGTTAATAGAATTACGTAAGCAGCAGCTGAATTGAAGCAGTTGAAATTGGCAGAGCTCGCTTCTCGGAAAAAGTTAACAAAGTGCTTCATATGCGGGCTGACCATAGCTTTAGAGCTGACTTGCGAGGAAAATGCAAAGTTTTCCGCTAGTGGAAGATTTACTATCACATCACTGTAAATAAATCGCCATGGTCACGAAGCAATATGGAACGTTGATATACAGACTACTTAACACTCAAAGCTGATACAGGTAGGAAAGCTGCTTGACGTTCATAAAATACAGCGTGATTTTTTAACAACGCAACGCAGCGCACGTTGGTGAAGATCGCGCTTGACTCACGTGTCCCCGCCCGCCAGTCAACTCGTAGTTTTCTTATGACCAGGGTTATGATTTTAAGGTGGGCACCTTTTTCTTATAGCTATGTCAAATTAGAGGTCTCTGATAGATACCAGTCTGTGAAATGTTGCCTTTTTGAGACCTTTATCCCTTTTTTAGGGGATCTCCACTCTTATCTACAGTTCCCTTTGATGATTCGGAACATGGCGGCTTAAGAGAAGAAAGCCGTAGAAATTTTTAGTGTTTAATTTGCATAATTTCAAAGTGTTTTGGGGCTTCAATTCAAGAAAATTACTTCAGATATATTACATAGTGCTTCAGTGTATCATACAATAGTTCTCCAATGCGAAATTCAAAATTGGCCGTGAGAAATACATCTAAAAGTGACTGTGTCTAGAGTTTTAAGAGTGAACTGACGACTATAACGGACTGTAACCATAGCAACTTAAAAATAACTGACCTTAAAACATAAATTATTAAGACTGATAGACTGTAAAACTGTATTATATTATAAATATTATTAAAAAAGCAGCAATTTTAAAAACGAACGCGCAATGGATGGGCATAATTAGCCAAGTCCGCGCTGGGTTACAAAATACGAATACGAATACAGTTCCCTTTTCTCCCCTTTTACTGCTACTTTTTTTTTTTTAATTTCCACAGCACATGTTATCATTTAATTTACTTTTAAATTTCATTTGGATTGCAATTTGTACATTGCGTATCATGACAGTGAACACAGGATTGAAGGCAAACCGTAGCCTAAATCACACCTATAACAATGAAAAATTCCAAAAACTCGCTGATACTTGTTAAAAGTAAGTTGGGTGTACTTGATATTATTTGTAAAACAATTGGTTGTAACGAATTTAACGTCAGCCGTGAACCTAGTGCACAGATATCGTATGAGGAACCGAGCCGCCGTAGCTCAGTGGTAGAGCGTTGGCGTAGCATTCGGGAGATCGTCGGTTTGGTCCCAGCAGCCGACCATCCTGATTAAGATTGTTCCAGGGTTCTTCACCAGACAAATGTCGGGATGGCACCTTCAATGTAGACCCTGGCCGACACCTTCCTGAATCATTTCCGCTTCCAATTTTCCGGCCTGAGTCTTAGATGCCTAAAGGGCATAAAATAAGATTCAACTCAATTCGTGTGGTGAATCTACAATGTATGACCGCATCCAACAAGATATTTCCAGCTTGAAGTGAGAATTTGGAGTGTGAAAAGGAGATAAAGGCGAGAATAGCGATGGTGAAACAGGCGTTAACTAAGAAGGAAAATCTCTTCTGTGGATCAATCAACAAAGAGCTGAGGAAGAATTAAATGTTTTGGATTAAGCAGAAACGTAGACTCTTCGAAAGAATGAAGAAAGAAATCCCCTTTGAAATGTGGATATGGAGAAGAATGAAAAAAATCAGCTGGATTCGAAAAGATAAGAAATAAAGAAGTGTTGAATAGAGTTGTTGAGAGACTAACAATTTTGGAGACAATAAAGAAGAGAAAGAGAAACTGGTAAGGACATTCAGCAAAACTCGTCGGACCGACATAGGGCCAACAGTGGCCCAACCGCATAACGGTAGGGCCACCGTTGGCCCTGCGCTGTCCCGACGAGTTTTACTGATAGGAAAAACAAAATACTGATGATGACGACTAACTCAACGTGTGACCTAAACTTATCGAAGAACTAAGGGCCGACTGGAGAGCAGGGGCGGGATAATGGACGTGAGTTCGAATAAGTACGAGGATTTAAACTGGAAGTTAATGCGAAGTTCTTATACTTCAAGCAAACACGAATTCGAATGGATGAAATTTGTACAAAATAAGCACCTTTGCCTTGCTCTGTTTAATTACGGGTTTAGGATAATATCTTAGAAGTTTACATAATCTAGTAGAGAAACTTTATCATTCTTAATTAAATAGATTTTCGATATGTAGTATGATTGAAATATTTCACTCGACAGCTTGTACAACATTGAAGACAGGACCAGCAGTAAACGATATACATAAACACAGCTACTTCGATCCCTTTCGTCAAACAATAGAAGTGGTTAGAACCCAAGAGTCTTATTAGTTCAGAGATACAGTTATGTTGGACAGACTCGAACACATATTTCTATGTCAAACTGTGGAAGAAAAAGGTATTGACTTATTGATTATGACAAGTCTGACCACAGACATGAAGAAATGAAAGCTTTCATATGTTCAGCTTCTCGAATAATAATGCTGAGAGATAATAGGGACTATTTTCTGTCATATTTTAATTACAAAGATTCATTCGAACCACATATAAAATATTACTGACACCAAGCTGAGAATGGAAGACGTTAAGGACGTATTTCCTTCACAATTTGAAAGCTTCTCCAATGAGTAATCTTTTCAGTACTTCTTGTGTACTTTTTTTTATTTTTCGTCAGTTTTTTTAACACCTTTTTTGTAAGGTTTTTCACAGAAGATATATAAACCTTCTAAACCTTGTTTATAAACCTTAATCACTGCATGAAGGTTAAAGGAGCTTTTGTGCTTACGTGGCGAAGCGGGGGCGCTCCGAAAGTTTTTTCAATAGGTATGATTTGGATTAGCAGCGGCGGCGAGGCGTGGTGTAAACAAATAGGTAGACATCACATGAAAAGTCCAGGCATCGTGTGGTCCAGGGAAAAAAAGGTCATAGTCCATTTTAATTTGAAGACGACAGGAAAAGAACGCATTTTGTCCATTTTCTTGATTTTAGAGGAGAACGTTTTCAAAGCCCGTAATTTGCACTACGTATAAGTCTGCACATCAAATAAAGATTTACCTGTAGGTGTAAAGAGCAATCAGTTGGTCCTATAATCTCAATTTGGCCCAAAATAGATAAAGCACGTACGTTTCCTGTGGTCTTCCAGTGGATGAGCGTTGGTTTAGCATTCTGGAGGTCTTGAGATCGATCCCAGCGGCCGACCATCCTGACTCAGGTTTTTCCAGAGTTTTTTCTCAGTCACACTAGGAAAATGCTGGGACGGTACCTACAAAATAGATCCTGGCTATTTACCTTCCACAATCCTTTCTTCACTCTATCCCCACTTAGCCTCAGATGCCTAAAGGCCTTTAAATACGTTTAATTTAATCCTGGTCTTTATTTGTAATTGACATTTTAGCAGCATTTATTGGTTCTTAACAAAAGCAATTCGAATGTAATATAATGAGACCAAATAAAATCAAATCTAACGAGCCTGTTGGTGCGGGGTGAATATAATACGTTGGCAACAGTCATTGGGTCATTTAACAATACTCGCTTCTACGTGGCGGGCTGCGCCCCCTTTATCGTAACCAGATTCTCCTATGTATAGCGGAGAACACTCAAAGACTTCTCCTTCAGTTCAGACTTAACGGAGAGGAATGTGGCTTCTATTTTAAGAAAAGAATGATCAAAATCGGCCAAGTAGAACGGACGGACGGACTGGACAAAATATGTGATAAATATTCCCCATTAGGAATACATAGGGGTCCTTCAGTTCAGACTTGACGGAGAGGAATGCGGTTTCTCGATGGGTCATCTACGTGATAATGCGGAAATGTATATATATAAAGAATGATCAAAATCGGTGCAATAGAAAAGCCGGACGGACTGGACAAAGCCTTTTTTTCTTTTTTGCAAACTTTTAAAAAATATAGGTTAGTTGTGTTCAAGAAATGAATAGACACGCATGCGTACGAAAAAAAATGATATATCTGTAGATGACAGCATGTGTCAGTACGTTAAATATAAATTTCTTTGTTTCATACGTCATTTCAAAATTAATGAATGTGTGTGTGTGTGAAGAAATGGAGTTAACAAGAGAACATTTTCGCGCAATGGCTATCAAGTTTTTAGTAGAAGAGTGTTCACATAGGATACACTGCACGTCAAACCAATTATTTGAGACAGTAAAACATTGAACTGTTGACCCATCTACCGTACAGGCCAGATTTATTTCCAAGTTACTTTTTTTAAAACTCAAAGATAAATGTGCGGTTGACGATTTCCGTAGACAAAACACAGGTTTTCAGCATAACTAACATCTTCTGAGTGGAAGAAATGTTTTGCTAATTGGTTGAAACGACCCCCCCCCCCCCCAAAAAAAAAAATGTATAGGATGTAAAGTTTTCTTTCTATTACATTGATTAAACTTTCGGGAACTTCTCTGATAGAGAAGAATATATTATTCTCAACATTTCAACATCGAGGTACTGGGTTCGATACAAGTGTCTACCGCCCTGACTAAGGTTTTCCTCAGTCACACTAGGGAATGCCAGGATGGTACCAGGATGGCCTGAATGACTCCTTTCCCCTACTCTAACCTCACCTTATCCATAGATGCCTAAAGGCTATAAACAAATAGGAATACATTAGACCACATGTTTTAAAGCACACGTCGAATTTCGCTGCAGTAATGATTTACAGCTTTTTAAGCGTAATTTTTATTACCTTAAATTCATTTTAAAAAAATACATTAAAACGAGAAGGTGATGGAAAGAAGAATCCATTGACCTGTATCTGAAAGGGATACTGGAATGATAGTTTTCATTTAAAAAAAGGAATGGGTATATGAAGCCACGGAGCGGAAGGGCAGTTAATCTCGATCATACACTTCCAGTGTAAACCAATATAGACAAGATTTTCAGTTCTAAGGGCTGATGTTCATGAAAGCGTAATAGGAGGCCTTACAATACGTGTCTCAATTACTACTCACGCTAATAGCAAGCAACGCAAGCTTTCATGAAAATCAGCCCTGAGGATTAGATTTTTATGAAATCTTGCGTTGCTTGCTTTGCGTGCGATTTGGGTGAATAGCTAATTGAAAAATTACACTTACTTTAAAATAAAACACGCAATAAAACCCGTGTTTATATTGTCTATTCACCCAAATCGCACGCAAAGCAAGCAACGCAAGCTTTCATGAAAACAGCCCTAACTCAGCTTTTTTTTACGCTTGTTATCGCTGCGCGGTAAAAAAAATACACTGTTTTTCGTTCTTCTCTTGATTTAAAAAATCGAAAAAGGAGTTTAATACATTGTACGTGAAAAAGGAATGTATCCGATCGTAATCAAACTTGGTATGGTGGTAGCCCTTGACCTCAGTAGTAAACATGTGCAGTACTATGCTGTAGACTTTTACCGTTCACGAGTAATGAGTCTCCAAAGTTGGGATGTGGACTTTTACATTTTGTGTATTCTGAATTTTCAATAAAAGAACTTAAATCAAGAGAAGAGTGCGGGCTACACAAACGTAAAAAACTGAATGAGAGATGAGCATTTCGTTCATATTGAATTAGACTAAAAGTGGATGATCGTGATTAAATATTTTGCTCACACGTCTATCTTTCGAACACTAAGCGATCACTCCAGTAACTTTACTTAGAGTTCGAGAGAAGAATCACACCAAGAAAAAGAAAACAATCCTTACCTCTCGGTGGGTCGTCTTCTTGTGATATATAGTCAGGACAATGCTTGCTCTTCTTTCTTTAAAATTGTAGTAGTAAGACGTGAATTTCTCACAGAAATTGTCTCCTTACATTATGCTACGACCCAATTCTCATATGTTTATTAACTCCTTTTGTTTAAAAGAGATGTTATTAGACATTATATTTTTCGACAAAATTATTTTACTGCAAATTGCACGTAATTTGGGTACGCTTTTCAAGGAATAATACAAAAGATTATCCTTTTGCATCAATTTAGAGACAGAACTTTTGTAGTGAAATGTTGATATACTTTCTAAGTTGATTTTTTTTTATGTGGACTGGAAAGTAAAATTTTCCCTACTTCTTGATTCAAAGTCATCATACAACCGCTTTACAAATGAGTCTTCTAACACCTTCAACTCAATGTTCTATGCAGAAATACGTGAATGTTATTTTAATTTCCTACACGTGTTATAACACCAAATGAATACAGAAAAGGAAACAAAGCTATAAAAGAGACCACAAACATTCCAAGCAGTAGCGGATTCAGGATTTTTGTAAGCGGGCGCAACTGGAATAAATCAGGGACATTTTCGATATTTTCCCGCTAAAAGATTTTTTAGAGTAAATTTATTATATATCCCTTCATATTGTTAACGTTTATTATGTAATATAAAGCTAGTTTCCACCAAAATTGATAGTTCTAGATAAATTAGATTTGATCGGAAACAAAACGAAGCTATTTTTTAGATAAATAATTCAAATAATGCTACAAAAAATATTTTTCCTTTGAGCTAGGGCGCGCACCCCCCTCTCTGGATACGCCACTGATAGCATTAGACTACCTCAGCTATGATGTCACATATGGTATTTTCGTTGCCTTGCCAGAAATATGTCCAAGTTTATCCCAGCCACTTGGCCAACGATCCGATGTTCTGCCGACTAGGCTAAGCTGGGAGACAGCACTTTGGCGAAGGTCGGCTTGAACCAAAGTTGTCCAAATGACTTTAAAATTCAACACTAACAGATGGCACTACGGTAAAGTGATGGTACTACTGTGATTTTTTACGGAAGTGACTTCCTTCAAATGGCTGATTTTCATGAAAGCTTGCGTTGCTTGCGATTTGGGTGAATAGCCAATTGAAATACTTGTTATACGTAGAACACGTAATAGGGGGCCTTAAAACACGTGTTTCAATTGGCTACTCACCTTAATCGCAAGCAAAACAAGCTTTCATGAAAATCAGCCCTAAGGAAGGGAAAATTCTATTAAGGAAAGGTGGTAGCTGCAGTAATAATCCTGGGTGCGGCTCACTCTCACTCAGGCGCACTATTGCTTAAACCATAAAGGACATTGACAAGCCACTACTTGGGAATTACTAGCTTGGTCTAATGGTTAACGTATTGGAGAGTTGATTCGAAGACCCGGGTTCTTCTTTTTTTTACATATGTATTATACGCATTTGGAAATTTAATAACATTAGTGACCATTGGTTAGGTTAAGTTAGAAAAATCAGTTTAGGTGTTCTTTTTATTGCATACGCATGTGTTAGAATCCGAGTTAACGGAATTATTACTGCGGCCACCGCCCAGTGATCAATGCATTAGCGTAGCACCATGTCATGACATGATGAATACGTACAGTGAATACAGATAATTACATCATTTTAAACAAGATGTAGATCACCCCCGTCATCTTGGTCTGTCCTTTCCATTGATTTACATGCGAATTGTTTAACTAGTCTTATGTCTCTCAGGAGCGTAATTTGAACTTCTGTTTTCGCCTAGTGTTTCGTCATGTTTTCTTTGACTCATGCTGGTTTATAGAAATGCAATATTTTACACACGAACAGTATAATTTTCCGTTGACATATTGTGATTTATATGGTGAACTATTAATAATACATTATACTCATATTTTTGAAGAAACTTCACAAAGCAAAACTCTAGAAGAGTCAAAATAACCACGAATGCAAATTTCGTGAAAGTGGAACTTGAATATTCTACTTCTGAAAGACATAAGACGAGTAAAACGATTCCCATGCAAATCAATTGACAAGTCATACCAAGATGTCGGGGATGATCTACACCGTTAACTGATAGCTACTAAAGTTTCAAAATACTCTAGGAATCTCACATCATTGGTGACTAACGTTGAGTGCCCTGCAAATTTTATAGTTCGTCTCACAAAATTTGATTAGCAATGCTCAGTCATAAATGGAAGGGCCTTCTCGCCGCAGTACATTCACGACGTAGTATACAAGGATGTTTTATGGATATGCGATTTCGCCAAGAACATGAAGCCAAACGTCAGAGTTTAGTCCCACCCAGTTAGTCTATCCCACTTACTCAAATCAACAACATTGTTTTGGGTTAAGGTAGATGGCAGTAATCTATGTAGTTGTCTGTTAATCAATCAGATACGTCGCCTTGGTAGATGCTAAGTTGTTGTTTTTTCGGCTTCAACCTTTCGCTGGGCATGAGATAACTATAAGCAAATGCTCTATTAGAACAGGACACTTAAATTATGAACTTAACAACAATGTTTAAACTACAAAGATGGGCCAGGAAGACGTTTAATCAGCGTCGGATCATAATAGTAAATAAGATCGAAATTGAAATATGCCAAATTCGTTTTTTTTTTTCACTTTTCCTGTCAAAAACAATTTTATATTATCATATCTATTATAATAAGTGTGTTATGAACGATTAGTGGAGGTTAGGAAGGTCAGGTTGGGTTCTTTTCTTTTTACTATCCCCGATAGGACGCCGGCATTTTAAACGTTACGGTACGTTACGATCGTCTTTACTATTATGATCGGCGTGTGGTTTAATCAAGTAATAACTATCGACTTGGTACACACGAATGACCTCTATCAAAAATGATACTGGACTGACTGCAGCCATTGCAAATTTCATGAATATATGAAGCCAGGGTGCGGAAAGCACACTTAATCTCGTTTGTCCACTTCCAGTCTAAACCAATATGAACCAAATTTTCGATTCTAACTCAGTTTTTTACGCTTAATAACGCTGTGTGGCCCGTTTTTTATTCATGTCTTAATTCTTGAAAAAAAAAACCGTATATATTATTTTCAGTATTTTCTATTGTATGCAGAGTACGGTATACTCTTATATCAATAATTAAGCAGTTAAGATTTAAATAAAAAAAAACGGGCCACACAGCGATAAGAAGCGTATAAAACTGAGAACTGAAAATTTGGTTCACATTGGATTAGACTGGAAGTGGACAAACGAGTTTAAATATTTGCTCCGGCGTCTATCTTGCAACACTACACAGTCACTCCAGTATCGTTTACGTAGAGCTCGCTGGTACAAAACATTTTAACAATCTAGATTATCTAAGGCGTGTGTTCAGAAAAGAAACATTTGTTTTTACTACGTATTTTTCTGGTGAAAGAATATCTTGCAAAAGTTTAGGATTACTTAACAACAGATAATGAAATTATTTACAATTAAGATCCTGAATATGATACTTGACAACAACTGTTTGTCTCTTTTAAACGATTCCTCTGATAAGTCCGTACAGAATTTGCAATTGAAAGGATACTTTCAACAGCAGCATTTGCGTGCCTGGCCGAGGCACAGTCAATGCAAAGCTCACAACCACCTCAATGTTCTTATACGCTACATTTTTAAGTTCATGGAACACCTCATTTTATCTGCTCAACGGTAACTAATAAATTGTAAAATAATAATAATAATAAAAATCATAAAGTTTGATGCCCTGAGTACGTTCTTCTTATCTACTGTCAGGCAATTATTAGAAGTTATTTGAGCAAAAACAACACTTAACATAAGTAAAGTAAACGGAACCATCTTCGGTTTACCGTATTTCTAGTAGTGAAAAAGAACAACAAAGGGATATTTTACGTCTCGTTAGGAATTTACCGGGACAACGGAACATGTAACGAGAAGAAAGGACAGTCCTGTTAAAAGCGAAACGTTTGGTCACCCTACACTAAATTCAAAGAGTGGAATTCCGCTCGATTTAAGCGGAATATTTCATTTCTCGAGAGCAGAAATAGAGACCACTCTTTTAGAGGGATTTTTACCGGAGAAATGAAGAGAAATTTGCCAGCTTATTTAGCTGAATTTCTATCTATTCAGATAAAGTGTTCATTGTTTGAATACGAAAAACACAATAAAATGTAAAACGATGCAAAAGGGAGCTTACATTTGTAAGTAGTAAGAAAGAAAAGTACTGTATGTATGAATGAAAAAGAGTATATATATAAAAAAATCTTAACTTGTGTAGGATTCGAACCCGCTACCTTTCGGCCAGTATCCCCTCCGCCAATCGACCAACTGAGAAAGTACGCCTTTCGCCTAGTCAGGTACTTGAGAACACCGTTCTCTTATCGCTCTAAGAAGACGAAATATTACGCTCGTCCGAAATTAGTGTGTAAACACGAGTTCCAAAGCTTATCCTAGCAGGTTGGCGGCTGGCTAGTGAGTAGAGGGTCGCTGCCCGAGAGGCCAAGGTTTATTACTGGTCAGAGGTCAAGTTTCTTCTCTTTTCTTCAGAATAATACATTTTTGCCTTAGTGCTTATACAGCGTGGTTCTGGAAATCCGGAACATTCTAACGCATGATGTAGAGGCTTTTTGGGACTTTTCGGATGCTATAACTCACAGAGAATAGTATATAAAGATTCCCGACTAAAGTGAAATACTAAATGAGATATGTGGAAGCAAACGGTGAAATTTTCGAAAACAGGGGCGTCCCTGGAATACTATTACGGGGGGCAAGTTTAAAAATTTAAATAGAAATAATCGTTGATTTTGTTTTCTTCGAAAGAAACAAAATTTTGATCAACTTTCAGTTGAAACATTGTTTAACATCTCGTAACGTTTGGCAATTACAAGAGTAAATTGGTAGGTCAACAGTTAACTTACCAAGTAGCTCTTGTAACTGGAAGTATTTAAAAATGTTTCCTCTGAAAGTTGTTCAAAAATTTTTGTTTCGAAGAAAGTAAAATCAACCATGGTTCCTATTTAAAGTTTTGAAATCCCTCCCCCCGTGGGGGTATTCCCGAGACGCCCCTGATTTCAGAAGCATCACCACGTAATTCCGCACGTGCACTTTGGTGTTAACATTTTTTGTTTCAAAGTTTTCTGTGCACTAGGAGCTGCGTTATGACCCTGTTACGGATTTCCAGAATCACCCTGTATATAATTGCTTCCTTGTTTTACTTTAAACATTGTACAACATTTCGGAAATAGGTGAGGTTAGGCTAAGTCAGGATAGATTTTTCTTGTACTCATTTTCAATATTTTATGCAATTAACGGATGTAGTTAGCCTCGATAAAGCTAGGTTAGATTGTTTTTTTATTATTATAATTATTATTATACGCGATGAAAACACCAAAGATCACGTTTAACAAAAAAAAATTAGATCATTTCCTGTTCTGACGTCACGGACGTAGTGCGCTTAGACGGACGTTAAACGAATTGTTGCAAATTTTGTTTTGAGAAATGAAACACGCAGTTTTACATAACAATAGAACTGATATGACTTAGGACCATCGAGCTCTACGTAACGATACTGGAGTGACTGCTTAGTGTCGAAAGACAGACGCCAAACCAAATTTTTGAACTCATTTGTCCACTTCCAGTCTAATCCGATGTAAAAAAAAAAAGTTCTAGCTCGTTTTAAACGCTTCGTATCGGCCCGGCCGTGTGGCCGGCCCCGTTTTTCTTATTTAAGTCTTAATTCCTGAGTTATTCATATAATAGTATACTTTACATATAATAAAAAATTCTGCACATAATATTTACGTTTCTTTTTGGGCCAGAATTAAGACATAAAAGAACGTGCCGGACAGCGACATCAAGAGTAAAAACAGTTAAAACTAAAAATTTGGTCCATATTGGATTAGACTGGAAGTGGACAAACAAGATTAAAGTGTTCTCTTCGCTCCCTGGCTTCATATATTCATGAAAATTTTCAATGGCAGCAGTCAGTCCAGTATCACTTTTAGATAGAGGTCATTGTTTAGGACAAACAACATATGGGACAATGAATGTAGAACAAACAGTATCAAGTATTCGGGGTATGCTATAGTTGAAGACACGCTGTGTAAATAATACACTGACTTCTCATTTTTTCTGGCCATCTTCTCATTTTTTCTGGCCATCTTTGTTTGTGGTGATCATCCGATATCCATACTAAGCATTTACAGTATGTCGTTCTAAAGCGAATTTTGAACTTTTTTTTTGCACATACCTAGTTCTCAGAAACACTTGTACGTTTTTGTTTGTTCAGAAAATATCAACTGCCGACGTTTCTTTATTTTAACCTTATTCTTGTGCTAAGATAACCTTCTTCTGATATCTCAAACTTGTGTGAAAAAACTGTACAGTCAACACCAAAAGTTTGTACTCAGGCCTAAAATTTATTCTTCGATCACTTTAAGAATGGATAGACCGATTTGGGCACGGTTTTCTGTAACTTACGCGGAGACTGTACGAAGTTTCAGAGCCCGATTTGCATGAAAATTGATATACATATAGGCAGTGGAGGCACAAGGCAATCTGGGGCCCGGGGCAAGTGAATTTTGTTAAAGCCTTTTCGTGAACACAATCGTGAGCGCACCTGCCTTGGGCTCCAAATCAAGGGCGTTGAAAACTATATTAAAAATTGTTATGTTAACAAAAACGTTCGTTTGTTTCATCCAAATCACAGGTAATTGGAGCTGTTATAACAGCTATTTGCAAAGTTAAAAAAAAAAGTGGCATGCAAATTATCACGTTCCTTTTTTCAATTCCTATAAAATATTAAAATTAAACTGAACAAAATTTTAAAAAACTGGGGGACGACGACATTTTCTACATATGTCTAGCATATTTATATAACAAATTATTTGCCTCAATTTCTGCTTCAGAGAGAGAAAATATCGTTCATAATCGCGTTCCGAAAATGTTGAAAAAAATGGGAAAATTTGAGCGGACATGCACTAATGATTATGCACTTCAGAATTACAAACGAAGTAGTTTCGTGTCTATTGGACATTTTACTACAACATAAGATGGTTTTCGAGCTTATTTTTTTTTAAATTTGAATTTTGGGATTTTGTTCTAGTTTTTTTTCGGTATCGTTCCACTGTTGAGCAACTGGGCCCCTTCGACACTTGGGGCGAGGGACGGGGGCCCCGCCTCCCCCCTTTGCGCCGCTACTGCATATAGGGACATCCATGTATTAACATGTAAGTATATTCCAGATGCTTTAAAAACATCTGCTATGAATTGTGAGCCAGTGAAGAAATGAGGCAATGCAGAATGTGATGCACAGGTAAAGCGGGCAATGTGCCTTTGCATTATCTGCTGTATATTCCAACTATCATAATTATGGGTTAGTGTGTATTAGAGACCAACTAAAAGCGGTTGGTATACAAATGAGTGCGCGTGGTAGGGCACCAGTTCAAGTACAGAAACTGGCAAGCTTGATTATGGAAATTCTAACTGAATATATCTGCTATAATATTTTGGACGGATTTCATACAAAGTAGATATGTGACTGGAACCTGTGGAGCAGATTGTGTCATCCTATATGTGGAAAGTGACCTCGAAGACAGTGACGCGCTGATGACGAACGCAACAATGGCGGTTACCCACCACCAGCAAAACAGCCAAAAAACAGAAAAGAATTTCATTGGAATACAAATTGTTTGATGTCGAATTCTGGCATGACGTCATTATGCACTCAATTACCACTGCTCGAATTTCTTGAACTTTGTACTTGAACTGGTGCCCTACCACGGGCACTCATTTGTATACCACCCGCTTTTAATTGGTCTCTAATACACACTAACATTTGATAGTTGGAATCTACCGTGGATGATGCATAGGCACATTGCCCGCTTTACCTCTGCATCACATTCTGCATTGCCTCATTTCTTCTCTGGCCCACAGTTCATAGCAGACGGTTTTAAAGCAGCTGGAATATACTTACATGTTAATTAATACACTGCTGCCCCCTTGTATGTGTACCAAGTTTCATGCAAATCGGGCTGTGACACTTCGTGCAGTATCCGCGTTATAGAAAATGTGATTCTTTCGTAAGTTATAGAAAACTGTACTCAAATGCGTCTAACCATTCCAAAGTTATTCGGAGATTAAATTTTATGACTAGGTACAAACTTTTGGCATTGACTGTACATAAGTTTGTACAAAGTGATCAGAAAAGAAAAGTATAGACAAGAAGTGATCATAAATTGACAGATTTGAGGTACGGAGAAAGGTCTTTAAAATGTTTAAAGAAATTTGAGTGCAATTGAACCATTCTACATATACAGCTAAAAATTATAGCTTCAAAGTAGTAATACTATGTAAATGGTCAATGATGACTCTTTCGAAGAGCTGTAGCGTGCTCATTAAATATGACTTACATGGATATACGTCTGTTCGTCACATTTGCAATCTATTGCATTTGGCACTTACACCTTAATTGCTTGTAACTTTATTAATACGTGAGTGAGTGACTGAATTGTTACTAACGTCCTAAACGAGCTGGTGAGGTGGAACCTACAGCGTTTGAAGTGAGCACCGAAACACTCCGTTCAATAAATAAATCCCATCGGGAGTTAAACTCGTGACCACGCGCACAAAAAGTGAGCGCATTAATACATTCAATTGAATTATTTATGGCCTTTAGGCATCTACGACTCAGATCGTCTATTAATATTTACTGTGGATATTTATAAATACTCTTAGTTTATTCATTAAGTACTCTTAATACAAGTTGCTTACACAAAGGAAATTAAGGACAGTAATTGGTATAAAATAAAGCTGACATTGCTTACACTAACACAATTACAACTAATAGAAACATTTTGATTTCAAATCAAAATACAATTTCTGTTATGACAGCAAGACTTAAAAGTATTGAAAAATTGTAAATGAAAACAATAATGCTGAAATAATGACCATGAGTGTGGAAGGTGTTTTATAGGTGTGGGAAGTCTTCATAAAATTTTTGACTAGTGGTCACAGATGACAGGTGTTGATTCTGAGCACAGATACACTAAATCCTTGTATTTCTCTGATGATATTTGTGGGGGAAGTGCATTATGTTGTGGCAGTGTGTGTTTGAGTGCACCCAAATTATCTCTTAATGTTGACTAAGACGATTTTTTAAAATGAAAATGCTTGTTAAGTCCTCATTGACCACCATTTCCTCCCGCACCATCCATTTAGATCCAGAACCAAATTCTCTCACAGATCTAGTACGTGCACCTTCCGAAATATTCTTGTAGTCTTTCAGATCTTCAACTTTTATTGAGTTCGTGTGGTATGAGGACGAACAACGAGCCAATCTTAGTAAAGGTTCCAATTGTCATGGGATAAAGACGTCTGCAACATGCGCAATAGAATCTCCTTTATTCTGTCCCTGATTTGGCTCGAAGATAGACAAACGAATGTTGTTTTTTTGAAATTTATGGAATTTGTTGATGTGTACAGAAGCATTGTGGCTACAATCGTTGTTTTATTTTATTCAGCGCAACCACCAGCGAAGAGTTTGATATACTCTATGCCTTGAGTTGTTTAAGTTTCAGTTTCAGTTGCAATTTCAGAACATCCTCTCTTGCTGACACCTTAGTGTCATAAGAAGCAATGACAGTCTTTGTTTCCAATACTCCATATCGTGAAATTTTATGTTGATAGGTGGCGATGGCAGAAAACTGCACACTCGTTCAATAAAGGGAGTTGAATTATCGGTTCAATATCAAACACTGCTTATGCAACCTTATTTGGGTGTTTAGCTACAGCCTTGGCCTGCTCCTTAAATTTTCCCTCTATGTTCTTCCAACTGACCTCTTTTCCACATACCGCACAATAAATTATCGTTCCAACTGCAACTCACTTGTTCCATAGAAACTCGAGAAGGTAGTTGGCCTCTCTTCATCTGTTTGCGCTGATTTTCCATTACATCGTGGCTTCACTAAATGAGCAGGGATGAGCTTTCTTGTATTCGGACTGACGACGTATAATTTATCTTCATTTCGTAACTTGTGAGCCGCCTTCTTTTTGTTCTCTTGATAACTCCTCTCATTTCTCCATCCACTGTAAATGTACTAGAAATTTGCTGAAGTGTAGACGTACTTGGAATCGCCAATTTGCCACAAAAAACTTCCTATTCAAGCTTTTTATGTGGAGAAGGTCTGCCTTCTAATTCTTCTTCAGAAGAAGCTGATGGGTAGTTTCTCCAGTTGTCATTGTTCGCAATATGCATGGAGTATATAATAAACATTTACACAGAGGGCAAAAATTTGAATATTCACGGTTACAGTTTAAGTATTCATACTCCCATGGTGATTCACAATCTGGCAATTGAACACTTTCCCCCTTCATGTTCACATTTACTGTCACTTTCGTTCTTATCTTCTTCTTCAGAGTTCTTCTTATCTTCTTTCAGCACGTTCCTTGGTGCAGTTTTCTTCGAAACACTGAGAGGGACATCCATAGATTCTGACTCGGATTCTTCTGATGCGGGATCCTGCGCTGAATTCTCTGTTTTAATCACAATCCCATAGCCATGTCTCTTTTCTAGCAACCAATATATTTTAACTTAATTCTTTTGAATAAAGTATCATTGTCAACATTTTCAATATCTGCGTGTGACACTACATTCAAAGAGCCATCTTCCCACTTCACTAGCACATCCATGGTTATTGTTCAATAACCAGAAGAGAAAAAATTGCTCTGTCTGACTGCAATAGATTTTATTATTTATTATGTTTGTGTTCCCGGATTTCCCCCCGTAATAGTGAAACAATAACCGCTGATTGTTCAGGACAAGCAATCGATTTTTACAGAAATAGTAGCAGCAACCATCAAATGATACCGCATAAAAAACGACAATATTACTGAATGAAACTCAGTCTCAAAAGCATTTATTGTATACTGGCAGGATACGTAACGACCAATTATATGAAATATTTTACATGACGAAAAGGCGTAAGCGACACTAATGCGCCTTCGTCTATACGCCATATATAAAGCAATGCAAGGGTGTCGTTTACGCCAGTTGAGCATTTCTTACTGGAGACAAACTATCAGAGATACAATTACGCCACTTCGTCACGTCATGCAGTAATGCTTGAAGAGTCCACAGTTGAAATATCTCATTTTTTTAAATGTTGGCGCTTACGTCATATAAGCGACGAGTTATCGTTCTCAGTTTCTTTTTCTCTTTCTTCGTCATTCTTCCTTTCCTTCCCTTGCTTTTTCAATCTTTCTAATGTTAATTCTTATTCCTTACTCTCTTTCTCTAAATCCTCTTGTTTTTCTTTCGCTGTATTTTTCTCTCTCTCTCCCTTCCTTTATTTTCTCTTTTCCATTCATTTCCTTTGTTTTTTTATATTTTTAAATCCCTCTTTCTTCATTCTTTCCATCTCTCTTTCTTCATTCTACTTTTTACTTCCTTTCTCTCTTCAATTTTGTCTTTTATCTCTCTTTACCTTTCTTCCCCCCTCTCTATTTCTTTTTATGTTTTTATTGGTCTATTTTTCTGTCCCCATCTTCCTGTCTCTATTCTTTATTCTCTCTTTCTGTCTTTTGTCTAATTTTCCCTCTTTCTTTTCTTCTCCTCTGTGCCTTTTTCTCTTTCAATTTTTGTTTTTCCCTCGTCTTTATCCAAGAGAAATTTCGAGGCTTCCAAATATTGAGTACTGAACACAAAGAGAGAACAACTCACATATCAAAAATTATTTTAGGGATGTTGATCACCACTGACTGGGATCTTGATATGCACTTTCCTTTGATTTATATGGGCACTTTACAACTTTAGAGTTATAAAACTAGACTTGCAATTAACATGGAGTAACATAAGTTTCATTTAATGCAACAACTCAAGAAGTTTTGTTCGGTGAGGTAATGAATAACATCCCTGTCTTTCCAGGTGGCAGGAGCAACAGCATTTGAAAATGAAGGATGCACTTGTTTGTGCGATTTGGCCTGTCATCTTGTTTCATCTGTTATAACAATTGCAATCGGTATGGAAACAACTGCAGGTGCTTGCGGAGTACCCAGTGGACTGTCGCGCGAAGGATTTGCAGCTCCTGCTCTGCCTTCCGAATAGACTTCTACGGTAAACGCTGGAGAAGCCTGGAGAAAGCCTGTCGAATTCTTTCCGTGTCTTCTTCACTTGTTCTTGGCCTGCCTACATGGTGCTTCAATTCCACACTGTCTGTGGCAATGAAGTTGATGTATCATTTTCTTCTGGATGGCCGAGAGAGTGGTTCTACACCGAATCGCGTTCTGATGAACCTTCGCTGGACTTGGATGTCTGACTTGGTTTGAATAAACGAAGCCCTACACTGCGCCTCTGAATGTGCAGCCTCCATTTTTAAATTATGTTTCTCCTACCACCTGGAAAGGCAAGGATGTTATGCATTACCTCACAGAACAAAGCTTTTTGAGTTGGTGCATCACATTAAACTTACTTTGTTACTCTATGTTAATTACAAGTCTAGTTATATGACCTTGAAGTTGTAAAGTACCTTTCGGGACACCCCGTATTATAAACACTGTCGACATAAAAGGCCTATCTAAAAAGTATCCGACCGTATTTTTTTCTGAGGAAAGTAGTAAACGTTGGATGGCAACACTACACATAGTGGTGGTGGTATCATTCCTGTGTTGCCTCTTGGGTGGCGTGATCATCGCTTGCTTCAGCATTTTTTAGGCAATCAGTATCTGGTGTTGTGTGGTAACAACGATACTACATCAAGTTCTGACAGACACTTGGAGATCGTCAAGCAGAAACAATACGCAAGGTTCAACAAGCTTTTGTCAACGATGCCGTGGGGGAGTTCATACATGAAACAGTGATACAATCGGTTCAAAGATGACCGCAAGTGCGGAGCAATATCAAACTGATACTGGTTGTATTCTTTGATTACTGTTGCATTATGCATCACGAATATATATTAGAAGAACGAATAGTTACGGAAAAGTACCATCTTAACGTTCTTCGTCTCCTACGTGATGAAGTTCACCGCAGGAGACAACTGACAACTGTATCAGGATAATGCCCCTGCTCATTGCTCGCACTTGATCCAATATTTCCTGGCAAAGAACGGGTATTCCTATCGTTCATCAAACTCCATATTCCACAACGTGGCTCATTTTCCCTAAAGCCCAGTTGACACTCATCTACAACGCGACGACGGCGTTGACAGTAGTTGCAAAAGAAACATTCCATGCATACTTCCAGCAATGATCGGATCGTTGGGTCAACTGTATGGAAGCTGAAAGGACATACTTTGAAGGTGATTAGGAATTGAAACACAACAGGTACGTACTTTTTTCCTGGCTAATGGTCGGATACTTTTCAGACAGGCCTTCTATTTTACAGTGGATATTCGGTATCTTATATAGTTAACTGTTAGTAATACAGTATGCTTATATATTTTAAGGACTTCAGATTTGTACAAGTAGAAGAGTCAAAATAGTAATGAAGATAGGCATAATCAGAGCAAAACAGTTCTGATTTAAATCAAAGGAAAGTGCACACCAAAATACAGAGGATGATCGACACTATTAAAATACACAAAACGTATATTTCTGTTTGCTATTTTCCTTTTTGAAAAGAAGATACAACCACAATAAGAATTTCCTGGTAATAACTAACAATATAATGTACCGAATCCGTTGCTAAATTCAATCTGCATGAACCTAATAGAAGTTTACACTATAACATAATAAAACCTATCAACTGAAAATTTTACGACTGTAGCGAAGAAAGTTTATGTTATATTATTTTAAATAACCTTTCAGAAGATGAAGATAATGAACCTAATTTTATGAACACAAGTAATAAAAAACTTGGCAATATAAATTATTGGAAGCCTATAAAGAAGATTATTATTTTTTTTTTCGTTTTGTATTGTTTACGTGTGGTTTTTGTAGACACCACATAATAATGAACGGAGTGTCGGGGTCGATTCTCGATGCTGAAACAGGTGGTTCGAAATCTACCTTAACCTATAGGCTGTGCACTTAAAACGTTACCTCCATCGTGTGGAAGACAATGGCAAATCTTTAATGGTTCATCTTGTTTAGGAAGCCTCAGATCATAAACCTGCCTGGAGGCAGAAAATTAATCGTCATCATAATCAACTTTGAGTTCCCCTGTCGGTCGTAACAAAAGCCGATAGAAGATACTTTAGTTACAGAGGCAACGGCATCCATTTACTTGGGACACTTTCAATTTGCCAAAAACCCGTGACTCCTGACCTGCAGAGGTCATGCATAAAGTCATTACTTCATCACAATGGCAATCATCCTGTCATAATATGCAACCCAAATACACACCATATCTGTGCGTGTTTACTAAAAAACGTAGCAACAATCAATATACAGGGTATTTTTAAAGTGATGGTAATAAGTTGAATTCCTGATACCGAAAAAAGTAATGAAGATTGCGTAGTTGACAAGCACAGAAATCCCCCCCATCCCTTCCTTTATAATCACATTGTTTAATCTGAAACTATTATAAAATACATTTATTGCGCATATCTTTGACTGTTGTTTGATAAGTCGCATATAACTTTCATTGTGATTTCGGGAATAACTAATTGTGACACGTCATTATTTGTCAGGACATTATGTCATTTGGCACGATGCCTTATTACACTTAGGTGCCTCTAGCTCTGAAACTGTGATATTTCTTCATAGGAACTATTTGCTTGATTCGTTATAAGGAATTCATTCTTCAATGTTTGGCCATCAGTCTTTAACATTTTTATGCTAAATGGTCCGTCGAAAAAGTTTCAACGTTACGTTAATTGATTATGGCATATGGAAATGTGACGAAAATTGTTTACTATAGTTCAATTTTTTGTCATTGTTAATTTTTATGGATGTAAATTGAATTAAGAATATGTACAAGTATTTTCATCCTCGCAATCACTTGTATCTACTTCTTTAAATAAAACATTGCGGATGTAAGGCCTGACAATAAAGCTGTGAGACAGCCCTTTTCTATTGGAAACCCTGAAGCTTACTAGGATAAGCCTTGTTTGACCTTGAATCTTTCCTCATTCCCACTGAAACTGGTGTGGTTCTACAGTCAGTCTGGATTTGGCAAGATTGTGTTTGTGATCCTCGTCATAAAGTGGAAATTACAAAATATAGCGCAGGTTTGAGAATAAAAAAACTTTGTGCCAAAATCTTTGCAAAATATCTCACGAGGATGAAGAAAATGACCCTACAATACAAATAGCTAATCCAGACTAAGGGACTACAGAACCACCTCAATTAGGATAGGGATGAGAACAAGTTCAAGGTAGAAACCTGGCATATCCTAGTAAGCTATAGGGTTGACGATTGAAAAAACATCCGTCTCATTATTTTATTGTCAGATCATGATTTGTGTCGATTTGTAAAATGTTAATCCGAACAAAAACACCAGAGGTGCAAAAAGTGGAGCCAAGTTCTTTAGCCCTAAAAAGGTGTGAAATGGGAGACGGATGAGCCAAGTTCCTTAGTGACAGCATGTAACAGGAACAAAGGAACTTGGCGCGAGCTGGCAACAGCCTTAAGGTTGGTGGCGGTGGACGTAGTGGGTTTTAGGATCCCCACCACCCTTATAGCTTGAGGATCATGAACCTTGCCACTTCGCGCCAAGTTCCTTTGTTCCTGTTACATGCTGTCACCAAGGAACTTGGCTCATCCGTCTCCCATTTCACACCTTTTTAGGGCTAAAGAACTTGGCTCCACTTTTTGCACCTCTGGTGTTTTTGTTCGGATTTCACAGCTTTTTGTA
>JAGDQP010001841.1:42425-72272 GCA_022664845.1 Lepisma saccharinum
CGTTTAGGCTGTGTATTCTTTGAAATTTTAGGTTTGGCGGCCATTTTGAATCCAAGATGGCGACCTTTTCAAAATGTCGGAATTTTTCCTTTATCTACTTATCATCCTCTACCTTCATACCAAATTTCATGTTTCTAGCTTACTCCAAACACCCTAAACAATATGATGAGTGAGTCAGTGAGTGAGTGAGTGAGTGAGTGAGTCAGTTAGCCTAAAATGTGCAATTTCAGGGGTCCACAACTAGAACATAGTTTGAGATACGAATATGAAATTTTGTACATCTGCACATATTTACCATATCTCCTTAACGGCAAAAGCTCATATTCCTATCTTTAACATCTTTTTTCTTACGGGGCCCCCAAATCGTCGATTTTGCCATAAACTCTTGTTCCTGTATAACATGCTTCTGGCAGTGCTAACGTTTTCTGACGTGAAGAACTTGGCTCATGCACTGCCGTGCATGTTGATTTCTTAGAATTTGTTCTCATTTGTACAAAAAGGGGGAAGAAAAGTGACAAAGTTTCGAAGAGCAATGATTCATTTGCTGCATCGGTGCTTCTCAAGGTCAGTCTTTTTTAAAAACACGATACAAAAGAAGGAAAGAAACAAAACGAAAGAAAAAAAAATCTTTTCGTTTTCTTCTTTGACGATGTAGAACGAATTATGAACCAGCTGTTTATGCTTCTTGACTTGGAACGAAATAGGTTAAAGTCATGAGGATTTTTTCTTCATCGGCAACCTTTAAGTTTCTGGTTAACAGACAGAAATTTCCTTAGTGTTTAACGCCGCAATGTTACATTGCTTTACTTTCAATACATTATAAAAAGTAATACACTTATTTAACTTTTCTTGTACACATTTTGTTGAAGTTTATTGATTATTGGTGAGTCCACACGGACCAAATTTTGGGCAGATACATGTTGACAAGGGCTGCCTCAAAGCCGTGAGAGCCTTCCATCGTTTCTATACTAAGAAGTTTGAAGACTGAAAACAAGACAAAAAGAATATATATGCATCATAACTTAATGCGCAAATTAATAGATATATAGGCACAATCGACTACAATAGCATTAGATATCAATAGTATCTAAAGAAAAAGAGCATAAATGATTGCAATATGCCGTTTCAATCAGTTACTGTTATTACCGTTCACAGCGTTGCCAGATACTTACAACTAAAATTATGTTGATTAGCTTCATGGGATAAATCTCGAAATTCTGTGCTGATAAACTTCAAAATGGCCTAATGTTTTTAAACATCGATTTATATTTATGAAAAGTGTCATGATAGTTGGTGATAAAATACGTGCAAAAAACCTTGAAGCTATGTTGGAAAATATATTGTGAATTATATAAATTATATATAATTCAGAAATAACCCCTAACGTTAAAAGTCTTGCCAGTATATATAAAAAATATTTTTCAGTCATTTTCCAGAAAAAATATAGTTTCGAAATAACGAAAACGCTTTTAAAATATGCGGTATATTTCATGCTGTGTGAGTACATATATCACTCAATATTCAACGCTGGTGGAATATAGAATTATACATACACACAATGAACGTAATTGTAGCTCCCATTATCTGGCAATTCTATAAACAATAATTTAGTGCACATTGATTGATTCAGTATTATATAAATTATTTCGGTCCTTTAATTTGTTTGTTTAAACGTTCTGTAGTGTATTGTGCAAACAAATATACTATAATAATCAATAAGTATTGACGCTTCAGAATTCCCTTCATCTCTTGTTCTGTTTTCAAAGTTCGGAGTAGCAAAGAAACGACCGAAGTCCACACCAACATCTGTACGCACAGAAATTTGGCCCAGTGTGAACTCACCACAACAAATGTAAGTATTGTGTACAAGGAAAGTTTGCTATGTCTTTCTGAAGGCTTTAGGTTTTGCAGAAAGTGATCTTGAACATATTTAGCACACAATATATTCTGATAAATTGCTCCTCATTCAGTTTTACTTTGCATTTATTAAATCTATAGCGATTTATTGTTTCGTGGTCGCTTTATTGGTTAAAACAACGCTGTCATCGAAACGATTCGAGTCGGAGTTCTATCCGTAGGCCCCGGACCTTGTAACGTCATCAGTCCTCGTGTTAATGGCCACATACGTGAGTTGTGCTTCACATATTCTTTTTTTTTAAATGCATATTATTATTTTTATATATCTTTTATTACACTGAATATTTTGATAGATACAAAGTTTGATTCAAACTTCTTGAACTAAATATTCGTTTTAGGCAGCACGTAAAATCAAATATAATGTGTGCGTATGTGAAGTCTGATTTCATGGTTTATCAATACGTTGTGGTACTGTTACTTATAGAGCTATTTTTAAATAATTAAAACAATAATAATAATAAGTATAAAAACATCAGAAATTTGTAAACATTCAATGAATAATATTAGTAATAATTAATTTGAAATATAATTGCTTTCGAACTCAAAAACAATTATGCATTGAAACTATTTTAATGTTGCGGATGAGGCCTGTTAATATCTTTAAAACCCTATAAAAGGGACTGTAATTCTTTGTAAATTGAATCTTCTTTGGGTTTCGGCCCAAGTATCAATAAAACTTTCTACAAACCTGAAACCGGGTCACTTTTAGTGACGCGATCTGACCCAAACATAGGTGACCCGGTCCGAAATTTGACCCGAATGACCCGGTCTGGGAAACATACTCAAATGATAATTTCGGATTCATATTTTTCGTGCTCTGAGGATAACATCTCCATTCCTCCTCCTCCTCATCATCATATTCAGCCATTTTTTATCCACTGCTGGATTAAGGCCTCCCCCTTTTCTTTCCACATATCTCGGCCATTCCTTGTCACCCATAAAAGAAACACTGTTCAAACGGAAGGAAATAACTAAAAACTCTATTTTATCCTCCGGGCTACCAGGTCTAAATCGGGTCAGACCGTGTTCGAAGCCCAGGCACAGTGACCCGGTCAAAACTTGACTCGAACGACCCGACTTGCCCGGTGACCAGTTTCAACTCTGGTCAGGAAGATAGTTAACCCTTGGTTTTATTCGAGTCGTTTATTAGCTCGTTAAGCTTCCTCCTCGCTGTTCAGGTAGGAGGGCGTACTTTAGAGTTTCCTCGGTATCCAGAAAGGGTCAATGTAATTTATAGGCCATCTACCCCCTATTCCAAAAACATTCCGACATGAGACCCTGAGGAGAAAGAGCCTATCCGAAGAACAGAAGTAGCTGAGCAGCTCTATACAACATTACTCCCTTCTTTCCCATGGTTTTCAAATCCGCTTATAAACACATTTCAGCTTGAGTGAAAAGAGACAGAGAAAAAACCTATTAAATTCAAGACGGACCCGATGGCCGCATTCTGAAGTGCATATAGTAACCCGTAAAGATGTATTTTTGTGTCAACAGATTGCAAATCAAGGTCACTTAACCCAAAATCTGAAGCCAGTTTCTCTTTATCTTCTTTTAAGTTCCTTTGATAGAATAGCTAACAATAAGGGACCTTCCATTCCCGCTTTGTTTGTCCGTCTTTCTATCCCTGTCAATCTTTTCAACCACAAGTTGTTGAGAAGTGGTTGATGTGTCGTTGAAAACATCTTGGTTAAACTAGCAGAGTTCCCCAAACCGCCTTAATTGGTGCAGTTGGTCAGCGATGACAAGTTATTTTCTTAAATATAATGTTTCATATTATTTCCATAGCGTTACACGTATCCGCACCACACCTGGCAAACAGTCCCTATCAACAAGACTTGTCGGGTCGACGGTGGCCCAACCGCGTGGCCCGACGAGCCTTGCTGATAGGGAGTATTCGATACAATATAACAACGCTTTGCGTGTCCCGTCCCTAAGCACCTCCAGTTATCAGTATTTCCATATGTTTTATCAAAATGAATGTTCGTGTGTTACTTATGCAAATCTACACACGGAAAAACAAATACACCAAATTTTGCGTACATGTGCATTAGGTACTAGGAAAGATCGTAGAGGTAGTCCGAGTCGAGTATTGCGGCCTAGTTGTCAGTATTAACGAACTCTGACAATACTGACTCTGATAACTCTTACAGTATTACAAAAAAAAAAAAAAAATTCAATTTGTTTCTACAACGTTGACTCACTGAACCGTCAAGGAACCCTCGGAGCCTTCGCGAAACACACGGAAGGACAGATGGACAAAGTGAAATTGAGAGGACCAAACTTTCGGAGGTTTCGTAAAAGAAAGTTATGCAAATGAAAGTGCTGAAACAGTGAGTGAAAAAGTAAACAAGAAAGAAGTGATAAAAAGTTGATTCATTTCACATATGGAAAAGAATCTTCCGCAGATTTTTTTACAGTGTACATCAGTTGAACTTCCCAGATATGTAGATAAAATTCTCATGATCGCACAAGAAACGTTTTAACGAACAAGAAATACGTATAATTGGTGAGAACTATTTAAGAACATCATTTTCTTTGGTCTTAAAAAAAGAAAAGAAAAAGAATCTGTGTCAATTTTTCTAATCTTCTCTCGAAGTGTTGCTAAAAGCTCTTTTCTCACATTGTCAATAGATACATGGCCAGAAAGACAAATGAGAAAGAATCATTATTTCTCACAAGAACTGCAAGGTATTACAGATAAAGCTGGAAGATTCTTCAAAGATTCGTGTAAGCAACATCCAAGTGTTTCTCACATTTCACGAGAAAGTATAATTTTATTGTATTGTTTACAGGAAAACGAGTTTTTAAAGGTGTGTTTAATTTTATTTAAAAAAATAGTTCATTTTATGCATACATGCTAATCGCACATAACGAATAGATTTTGTTGATAATGACTGTTTCAACAACTTTCGATTCGATGAATTTACAGCACAGAGAGAGAGATTTTCAGTTTTCAGATTGATTCTAATAATATAACGCTCTAAGTGCAAAGGCTCGGTCTTGGTCAGAACGAAAATGAAAGATTTCGACTAAGGTTAGAGTACAGTAACGATCTCTTGCGTTAGATAGTTTGGCGTAGCATTCGGGAGGTCGTGGGTTCGATTCCAGCAGCCGTCCATCCTGACAGTTTTTTTTTCAGGGGTTTTCCTCAGTCACACCAGGCAAATGCTGGGATGGCACCTTCCATATAGGCCCTGGCCGACACCTTCCCGAATCCTTTCACCCTCACCTATCCCGGCCTGAGCCTTCAATGCCTAAAAGCCATAAATATAATTCAACGTTAGATGGCAATACTATATCCATATATATCTAGAATGGATTTATATCGTTGCACGAGACATCGGGACGGCTGGGAGGTTAGCGCGTTCGCTTTCTGTGCGTGTGGTCACGGGTTCAATTTCCGCCGGGATCCATTGAACGGAGTGGTTCGGAGGAGCTTACCACAGCTTATTCTAAATCGAAATTGACAATGTATCGCCATTTGTTATAAGAGAGCGAGAGAGAGAGAAATGGTAGGCAACTTCACAATCAAAAGAAGAAGCATTACATTTCGAATCATATGTTTTAACTACTGAAAATTTTACATTTTGTGAACTGTGATCGTTTTTACATCTGAAATCTTCAATTATATCCTTACTCACAAGCAACCCTAACAACAGAACTGGCATGTGGCTTGCATAAGAAGGCAGGGTATTTGCAAGTAAAATTACATTTCAGAAGTCCAGAAGCCAAGGTGTACCAAGTGGCGTTGACGAAAAAAAAAGTTTGAGGTAATCTTTCGCGTAAATTAAGAGGAACTATAGTCCCTCCATTAAGGGAAGTAGTACTATATAACTTGAAATATATGCGACACAAAACTGTCATATTTTGCACAAAGAAACCTTGGGCCTTTATGTGTCCATGTACAAAATAGGAAAATTTCTAGTCCCATACATTTCGGGTTATATATTGTGCTCCTTCACTTAATGCAGGAACTATAATTCTTTTTAATTTACGCGAAAGATTACCTCAAACTTTTTTTTGTATTCGTCAATGTTATTTCTGGAGTTAACATATATTGTACTTGAGTGATCAAAATGGGCCATCAAGGTCCTCTCAAACCTTCGTAGAAATTGGTTCGACAGTGTGGATCTGTACAGATAGGCAAAATGATAGACTATTATCTCTTCTGATTTTAGAAATGAACTTAGTTTCCCTTTCAACTCCTAGACATTAAAAAATAAAAGTAATAAAAAAATCGGACTTTTTTCTTAATTTAGCCTTTTAAAACTTTTTTTAACTCCCACCATTTTAGACTTCAGAATTCAAAAGATTCGGCTTTAAGAATCGCGTGTTCCAGAACCTCCAAATACGAAATTGTATCAAAATTGAACGATTTTTTCTAAATTAAGCTGCTCTCAGTTGCCATCATCGTGGATTACTGAATTCATACTTTTTGAACTTATAATCGAACTGAGCGGTCCGTGGACACCTGTAGGCATGAATTTTCACGAAAAATTGATTCACTTTCAAATCTTGAGTGTGGATCGAAATGGTTTTGAACACGTGACACTTTCATCAGTAGTAGCTTGAATAAAATACACTACTTCCCACAAACACTTGTATTTGTGTACCGTATCTTAGCAGCACCTAAACGTCGACACTACACTTTGGTGTAAGAACAGGACTGACCAGAGAGGATAAGTGGATATTAGCTAATTTTAATAGTGAGATATGTCAACAATCTTAGTTGCCAGTAAAAGTTGAATTTTTGTACTTTGGTCGCTTATTAACTATTATGGAGAATCAATTATGAATCAATGGTATTCTAATAATGAACTGGAACCTTGTAATATTGGATTATTTTGAAGCGCCATAGTTTCTTTTGTGTTAAAATTATTACCATTCACCCTTGCCCAGTCTTGAAAACGTTAATGAGAAGAAAAAAATACATTTCCAAAAACGTCTGTAAAATATATTAAATGTAAGTTACGCCCTTCTGCTTTTGAAAGTGACGATATCATTCGTAGAAATACACATCTGTACCTTGGAGGTAACACAACACTATGTCAAAAAAAAAAAGAGTTAAAAAGTATGGTCAAATCAATAACACTATTAACTAAGATCCGGTTCTGTGAAAAGTGACAATGTAGTTTGCCTCTGAGGTGCAGAACTACAGGTATATCCAATCCAGCAATTTTTGTTTTATTTTATATTGGAATTTGAAGTATTCATTTTTTTTTTAAAGCAGCCATTTTGTTCTAACAAAGTGAACCGAAAACGAAGAAACAGATATGCAAATATATTGAATTAGAAATACTGAATTTTCTTTAAAAATTAAAAGAAAGAGGTAAAAATGTGCTTGCGTTATCAATCAGTTTGTTTTCGTTGGCAATCAGTTTCCTAGTAGCTGTTTCAAAATGTGAAAAGCATGAATAAACCAAAAGCAGTAACATATCGTTCAGTTGCTGTAAACAGTTCAAGACAATGGTTGTTCCGTTCAAATTTATGTCGCAAAGCCACGTTCCACTACAAAAGCTATAAAATTTTCTCTATTATGTTTCTCTCTCTCTCTCTTCTTTTTATCGGAAGGAATTTATAGCACGTCAGATAACTAAGATAGCAAGAAGATTAATACAGACTGCAGCACTTTGTTTCAAGCAAAGCAAATTATAAGTGTGAGTAAGGACAATGAAGATGATGAACTGAGCATGATAAATTTCTTTCGTTTGTGGTTTAATTAAGATCTCAGCTACAAAAGAGAACAGTGGCTCTTTTTTTTCCTTCCAACCGGTTATCAATTATAAAGAATATGTTTCATTTATACAAAGTAAGATAGATTGTTTATTGACAATTTGAAATGGAAACATCCAAATATATAAAAAAAAAACATTATAAACCACAATGGTGAATTTTCATCACTTAACAGTTATAATGAGTACTTTCAAGTCATTTGTTTTATTGCAGTCAGTATATATCAAAAGGGCTCCACAAAACTCAAGTACTAATACCTTATACCATCCTGACTGGGGATTTTCCAGCTTTTTCCTCAGGCAAATGCTGGAGTGGTACTTACAAAATAGGCTCTGGGCATTTACCTTCCAACGTCCTCTCTCGCACCCTATCCCGGCCTGAACCTACAAGCCTTAAAAGAAATTCAAATTCAAGTACTGTATATTTCAATGCTAATTTAGGCTTCATTTCATTTTCACCCTGCCTACAATGTGAATATGATTATGATGATGGTAATAATAATCGTAAGTGTTATGCCCGGACGCAGGTCTATGCGCCGAAGGTTTCTGAACAAGGTGAACCGATGGCGATTTGTCATTGCCTTCCATCGAATGAAGCTGATGTCCTAAGGACTGGCCTTCCGTTTAAAGTGGGCTCGGAATCACTTTTGTTCCTCACCAGGTATCGAGCTAAGGAGTAGGGCTGTCAATATCCGGATATTTTGTATATCGAATTAATCTAACAATTCATTATTCGGAGTTTCGAAATTCGGTCATTCAAATAATTTTAATTATTCGAACAAAGAATAACCCAGCAACCTCCGAATAACGAATAATAGTTGAATAATTTGCACAACGCGTTACGTAAAGTCTCAAAACATTCACGTTACACTACAGCTCTAACAAGTAAACCTATCGATGCTTCAAACTGCTTTTTCGACCAAACTTGGTATATAGAGGAGTAGGGTACATTAGGAAACCACCAGAAAGCATGATTAAAAATGCTTTCGTCCATAACGACGGACGCAGTGACAAAAAGTCTGATTCATAAGAATACGTACTAATAGTGTGATCAAAGTCGGAAAATACACATTTATTTGTAAAATGTTTGAAATAATGGAAAACAAATACGCATAAATAAAGACCGGGTCAATGCGTTATCTTCTAGAGGGTACGTTTGTCATGGCCGCCATCTTGAAGTCAGCCATCTTGAATCTTGCTAGATTTTTTTTTAAAAAAAAGGGAATGGAATCATGTAACATACCAATCTGGGCTAAAAATATTCTGTTCTTCTTAAAACAATGCACGAAATGAAGACCCAATGCACAAGTAATGAGTATTGGGGACCACCAGTGCTCACTACTGGTGAATTAGGTTTTCACTTATTGCACTGTTCCAAAAAGGACAGAGTATTTTCAGACTTTTTCAATTAACTACGCATACTCATCTAACTTCTCATTATCGCTATCTCAAAAATACATTTATGGCAAAACTGACTTTACCAATGCAATTTTGGTAATATTTTAGCCCAGATTGATATGTTACATGATCCCCTTCCCATTAAAAAAAAATCTAGAAATATTCAAGATGGTGGCCATGACAAACGTACACTCTATAAGATAACGCATTGACCTGGTATCTATTTATGCGTATTTGTTTTCCATTATTTCAAGCATTTTACAAATAAATATATGTTTTTCGACTTAGATCACACCTTATATGTATTTATTCGTATGAATCAGACTTGTGGCCACTACGTCCGTCTTTATGGACGAAAGCACTTTTAATCACGCCTTCTGGTGGTTTCCTAATGTACGCTACTCCTCTACCAAGTTTGGTCGAAAAAGCCGTTTGAAGCATCAATAGGTTTACTTGTAAGAATGACGCTGATAAGATAATTTTAGTTCACCTGGGAACTTTGAAACAGCAAGGAGTGGGAAGACGTAGGAAGTTCCTTTGGATGCAGTTGAAGGAACTTGCTTGAAAGGCGGAGATACTCCCTACACTCCATCCCACTGGATATTCCCAATAGGTAATTCCACTTCTTCGATCCGCGCACGAAACCTGATCAGCTGTGTGACAGTGGTTCTTTATAGGTAAACACACTTTAACAATCCCCCCAACATTTTTGGAGCATACTAACAAATGAAATAATTTGAAATCAAGCATTAATGTATTAAATCATTGTTTAAATTTCAATTGTAGTAGACAATAGTGAAAAATACACAGGTGTAATTATATCAGTTAGTGAAGAAAATTTGAAAACAATGTCAAAAACTATATTTCACTGTTGCCGAAAAGTAAGTAGTTTTGTCTCTTTATATCTTATTTGAAAAAATGGGTGAACATTAATTATTAAATACTTAATTTAGTTCGCGGACCACAAGTTGGCAACCATTAGTGTATGGGATGATAAGGAAGAATTGAATAATATGCTCTATAACGTCATTTCAGCGTGAACAATAATTACTTTCTGGGTTTGATGACAGCAAAGGTCTCATTAAGTTATCACTGAAGATTAGATAAGATCACATCTGTTATCTTTCTTTGACATTCCTGGTATTTCAATATTGTTTTATGTAGTCTCATTTCAAAAGTATTATGTGAGCAATAGGGGGGAAATGCGATATGTAGTGTCGTGTACAACGTATGAGTAGAAAAATGCCACATAATAAGGAAAATATTAGGAAATATTAATGAAGACGTATTACATTCTCACCGTCGCCGCTCATGCAATCAGAGAGGAAAAGAATCGTAGTGTACACGTCACATCAAAAGTCGAGTGTGTTCAACACTTCAAATCCTGGTCAACAAGACGCCCATCTTGAATAAAATGTTTCTTGGTTATTACTTCCAGTATGTAAAGCGAATGTCAAGGTGGTAACTTGTCTTGATCTTTCTCGGTCCAATTTTATATTGAATAAAAATAAACATTGCCTGGAAAGTGCTGACCTGGAAAGTAAACATTTTATTGTAAATTTCGAAGCAGACGATGTCATTTCTATTCACGTGATTTTCCGACTATAGCGCTGTGAACGCAAGAACATGAACTACAGACAGATACCGAGCCGCCGTAGCTCAGTGGTAGCCGCCGTTGGCGTAGCATTCGGGAGGTCGTGGGTTCGATTCCAGCGGTTGACCATCCTGACTGAGGTTTTCCAGGGGGGTTTTCTAAGTCACACCAGGCAATTGCCGCAATGACAACTTCCCACATCCTTTCCCCTCCCCTATCCTGGCCTGAGCCTTAGATGCCTAAATGCCGTAAATGAAATTCAAATGAACTACAGACAGCGTATACGGGGAACCTCTACGACTGCTCCATTTGATTTCACGTAGCCAATCACATTCGTGCTACCTTTTACGCCAGCAGCGGAGCGGTCTAAAACTGACTGAATCATGTTCGGGCGCCATATATAATCGATGAGGCTTTTGTGTAGAGAGAGCGGAGAGGTGAAGACTAACGACTAGGGACAATAGAATTTCGTGACTCGCAAATTCGCGAAAAATTTAAACACTCAAGAAATTACATGAAGTAAATGAATCATTGTTAACATTTTTGTGAATATTCATTCACGAAAATAATGTCTACAGGATCAGAAAAATATATAATCCGTCTTCATAAATCTATCATCAGGCTCGCGTAGCACGGATAATGTTAGAATGTAGTACACTGAATCCTCCATAGGTAGCAAATTTGCGAACATGGTTTGTCATCTAGCGGTAGAAATACAAACTACATGCTCTCATTGTGCGTGTTAAGCGGTATTCGCGGTGAAAGGCTTTGTGAAGACAAGTGCAACACGTGAAATGATATGGGATAACCTCTGGATAGGCAAATATGGAACAAATATGTGCAAATCGGGAATAAATAAAAATATAAAAAGCAGCCATAGTAGATATTTCTTATTTCAAAAGAAATGAACTTTATCTAGGATTTTAAGCAGCATGGATTGGTGCAAGGTTTATGCCTAAAGGTTTAAAATGTTATAGGAAACAATTATTTATAATATTATTAAAGAAATTTACCCTTGTACTGAAGAAATTTTACCTTGTACCCATGATTTATTTAAACATATTCACTCAGGAAATTTAAACATTTTTATTACGGAAATTATTCTGTCCATCCATAGTGATAAGTATATGACTGTGCTTTCTGTTCTGTGGTAGAAATATAAACCACAAAGGAAAATATAGAAAAATCTCGAGAAGCTTCACCACATGTCTTACTTTTCGATAGTATTCAAAAGGAAATACCTTCTTAATTCAATTGTTTTTTGTTTTCTTGTTAACGACTGTACAAGGCGGATTAGAAATGTTCAAATGTCTCGAATTTTCTAGCGTAGCGTAGCACCCGTGCCGAGCAGACGATATTCGCGACAGTGGCGCCACAAGCTGATGTACCTCTCGTGGCCCACATGACTAGTGTGATGTCATGCCCAATTAATTTCCAATCTGTGACGTCATGCCTAATTAATTCCCACAGGCATACATGGAATTGTCAGTCTGTATAAAAGGATTATTTGTGATCTATTGCACCGAACAGAAGAGCACTAAACCGGAGCTCTTCTACAAGTAGAATGGTAAATAATTAAAATTATGATTATCCCACCTTTAAAAGACTTTATACGTGCTAATGTAAATGCTAAGAACAGCAGAAACAATAGCATTGAGAAAGAAAGTGAATGCTAAACTTCTTTTGTTTTTTTCGCTTTTAAAATATTTACATCTGGAATAAAACGCGTCTTGTTTGCATGATAAGAAAGAGTACGTTTTCCCCTTTACTGGAATCTTTCAACTTGTTGATTTTATCTTTTCTCTCATCTTTCTTCCTTTTTGGAGTCGACATCACGGTCACGATTTGTCCTAGTTTCACATCCATTTCTTTCCCCGTTGCATTTCACTCACCGCGAATTGTATTGCTGGGACGATGATTTTTAAAGACGGAAATGGCTCTTAAACCCTTGAGAAACAACTTGAGAGTCTTTCTAAAAGAGAAAAGTTTTGAATTCGTGTATAGATAGATACTCAGATAGATCGATTTAGGTATGGCATAAAGGATCTCTAGATAGCAAGTAAAACAGTGAGGTGGAGAGATTGTACGTAAAGCCTTCTCACAACATTTTTTTTAAATGTCATAACTCAGTCTGTAAGAATCGCTAGTGACAAATATTTTGAAATATTATTTTTATTTAATTTATATTCATGAGGTAACAAGGCATCCATAGACTTAATCCATCACGTGCTCTCAAATGAGCTGAGACAGAATGAATCGGGTCAAATACATTCGGATTACGGGGCGAGCCATCATCCTTTTTAACTCGAGTCGGGTCAAACCTACTCATTCATTGATCTAGTCGGGTTGGACGGAGTATTAGGGTCACAGGTCAGTTCGGGGTATTCGGATCATAGGTCGAGTCGGGTTGATGGTTAACGTGACCCGTTGAAAGCACTAACACAAGTCTGGAATTATAACATCCTTCGAAGAACACATACAAACGCAGGTCAATAACTAAAGGCTTGCTGCTAAATAAATAGTTTTTTTTTTTTTAATAATTTGAAATGAAACTTGTGCGGTATAGCCAAAATAACTAAAAATAAACCTTTCGATTTCTTTAGATAAATAAAAATAAACCAACTGCTTTCCACAAATCGAAACAACTGCTCTACATTAGTCGAGTAGTTATGGCCAGTCGAGATCAAGAAGTTTTTTTTTTCTTTAAGCGCCATAACGCAATCGAATTAATCCTGGGAATGGAGGTCCTTGTCATTTACACACAGAACTAATTTAATGCTGTATTTATAGGTGATGAGACTATATTTCTACGATCAATATGCTAAACAAGGGGCAATGGTATTGCATCACAAAAACGTCCCCAGCAAAAAAAAAAAAAAAAAAAGTCTAGGTCACCTGTCAAAATCAGGATTACTGGATTAGGGAATTAAACTGGGTCATCCTGGTCGATTTCCTGGAGCAAGTTACGACAGTAAACGAGTACATGTATTGCAAGGAAAAACTGAAGAAAGAGCTGAAAAACAAAGGACACTCCATAAAAATCACAGAACACCACGTTATGTCATGATCTCAAATAGACCAAAATTGCTAGCTCGGTTGGACAATTACGCCTCATCCAGCAGATAGTCTGGACCTTTCCCGTTCCGATTTCATTCTGATTGGACGTCTGAAGAGGAATCTTCACAGTCTCTGAACTTGAACCGTATTGAAAACTTAGCTTTATACACAGATATGGATATTTTCCTTTTTCTTTTCTCTTAATGAACGTTTCAGGCCCAGAAGAACGGTAGAAAAGTGCTTTGACAATTGTGTCTACCACAGCTTTCATGTCTATCTTTAATACTTGCATCCTTATTTGCAAATATGCGTTTCTTATTGACTCTTTGGATGTCGGGAAAGTTATGAGTCTTCTAGTCTCCTTGAAGTATCATGGTTAGAGGTGTGCCCGGGGGCTGTAGCCTCCAATGACTTTAAAAGATGGCAGCACAACCTCCGTATATGTCTAATAAATCTTTATCGTTGCACGAAATGTCAATGCTGCTCCTACAAATTCAAGCTTTGAGAGTTCTAACTTTCTCGAAAGAAAGTTCATAACCAATTCAGAAGTTCGATCGATCAATGCCGATTTTTAATTTTCTTTTTTGTTCATTGTTGAAAGAGTTTCATTATTATAGGTTTTTATATTCACAACAACAATCAAGCGATTTCAACAATGAAGAAAAACGAAAATAAAAAAAAATCGGCATTAATCGAACTCTTGAATTGGTTATGAACTTTCTTCCCTGAAAGTTTGAACTCTTTAGGCTTGAATTTGTAGAAGCAGCATTGAAATTTCGTGCAACAATAAAAAAAAACATTGCACATATACGGAGATAGTGCTGCCATCTTTTGTTGGAGATCGTTGCTTTACATTAACCTTAACTGAGTCCCGAAAATCATAGTTCCAAGCTCTAGATGTATTAGCAGCACTGCCGTAGCGCTGTCCATATACATTTTAGTAATTTTATTTTGACAATATTTGAAAAGCGCGATGAGACCCCAACGGTTTCTGACAAACTAAACAGATTGTTGTTTGACATTGCCTTTCATCGGGTGAAGATGACATTTTAAGGACGGGTGAAGATGACCTATAGTTTAAAATGAACTCTATGCAACTTGCACTTTGATCAGGTACCGAACCCGGGACACATTGATTACAAGGCAGAAAGTGTTACCACTTACCCAGCGGAGAACTGGCGCTCAGTTTTTAGAGTATTCATTGACTTCGCATTGTGGAGGTCCCAGGTTTGACTAAGAATTACCAAGGTTTTTCCTCAGTCACGCTATAGGAAAGTGCCCGGATGGTACATTCAAATTAGGCCCTGATCGACTCCTTCCCACTACTTTATCCCGACCTGAACCATAGATCCCTAAATACCATAAACAAATTCAAAACCACCTAGCAGGAACATCTGCAATACATATACGAAAACTGTCTTTCACTAAAGAAACCTCAGTATAAAATTCTGTTTGACGATTCAGACAACTTCTAAATCGCTATTCCCTATCTTCCTAAAGCACAAAGACCTATCTTTTTATTACTATTATTCTGTAATTACTGCTGCATAATGCATTCAACTGCAAGCGCACATATTATTAGCTGGCAACTACGGAAGGATTTTATTTTCGTTGCCTTTTTTATATATAAAAGTCACTAAAAGAAAAAAAAAAGATAAAGAAGAAAATCATTACAAGTGCTCATTATTTCTTCACTAATTAGAGCTCTATCTATACACGAAAAAAAGTACAATTGCGGCGGCTATGTATTCAACTCTAATGTTACCCTCTTCCCCATGTTGTGTTAGGTTTGAAGCAAAAAAAAATATCTTTAGATTTAATAATTAGTTACTGCCATGTTTACAAGGCAATAAAATATTGTATTTGTGTGTGTGTTCATATGAGAGAGGTTTATTTTTACAAGAAGCCAATAACTAAGTATACGTAGTTTGTGTAACATGTGTCAAAGAAGTCTCAGACAACATCTCATTAGCCTTAGTAACTTTATGTTATATCAGTTGTTTATTCCTTGTAACAGGATGCTATTTGTCTTATTTACGTGTTATAATTGATTGATGGATTAATCACGCCTTCAATTTTCTTTTCTCTTATGTTTCTTTAGAAAATTTTGAAACATGAACGTTTTAAATGATTTATTGTTGTTGAACTCTCTACAAATAAGAAAATACATTTAAAAAAAGCACTAGACAGGTACAAAACAACAATAATAATAATAATAATAATAATAATAATAACAAAGAAAACGAGCGGCCATAGAGTATAGTGATAAAAAAATTCGAAAAATCGACCAACCTTCCGATAATTGAAGTCTAGGATTCCGTAGTCATAATGCATGTTTTCCTTTACTTTCCTCAGTAGCACACATAGGTTGACAATACGTGGATTAAACGTTAGTACCGAAACGTAATTCTAACGTTGTAAATGTACCGAAATGTTCACCTGTTCATTAGTTTATCCGACGTTGAGACGAAACAGGTTGAAATCAAGAAGCGGACGATGAAGATAAAGATAAAAAGATAAGATTAATTTTATGGGCACTATGGCTTACGCCAGACGATGAAGAAACGGGTTCAGTTGACCAAAACAGAGTATGGTTGCTGTCTATTAGTAGCTGCATTTTGCCCGTTACTTCCATCATGATATACAGAATTATTTTTTTCAAACAGTAAATTATCAAACCATCTGCAGTGGGGTTCGAAGCTAGAACGTTCCGCACTCGTCATTGGTAGCTCGACATGTTACCTCTAATCCACGAAGCCGCCTTGAAAGTCAATGCTCTTTTACTATTTCCTTTATAGTATGAAGACGTAAAAGTCAGTCTTGAATGCAGTCGCCACAAATCCCGACGCGTCGTTTTACCAGCATGTAAGAGTAAAAATACTTTATTCTTTCTGTGTTACCGTCGTTGCACTATTAAATTTGTATTTCTCAATAAGTGTAATATGTCGCCTTAGAAAAACGCACATAAAGGGAAATCTATGTCATAGTCGAAAAGAAAAGTTGAAAACACTTCACATTAACGCCCTATCAATTTTCGATGGAATATAGATTGAAATTCAACGTGTTTTCAACATACAAAAGAGGATACAAAATAATAGGTAATGACATTCAATTAGCTTTTTAATTACAAATTTTATTCCATTAAATTACAAAGAATCCTATAAAACGAAATCTATACCACAACTGAAAATCATAGTTGAATCCACGTTGAACTAACATCTTATCAACAATATCAAGTTTTTGTTGAAATATGATTTAAAATTAAACGTACTCTTTTTAACCGATAACGGTTAATCAACGAAATAAACCAAAAATCAACGTTCAAAACACGTTTGTGTGCTACTGGGGAAAGTACTTTAGATTTGGTTATCAAAAGATTTTAAGTTTCTTGTCACTCCCTTATGGAAAGTAAACTCAATAGGCTCGATGTCCCACGGACATAAAATAGTTAATAAGCTCGGTGTTAATTATTAAAAAATCTGAGTAAAATCGAGAATATAAATAACATGGAGTAAAAAGAATACAATTTCTCGCTTCTGATCTGTAATAAAATAAAAATGTCCAATATAGTAGCCTAAGAGAATAGATGGCAGGTAAGTGTTGAATACATAAACAGTAAGACGTCAAGTTTAATAAGCATTTAACAATTCATTGTATTATTCCATTTCGATTCGAAAAGATGATAATGCTAACAAGAAAGCAATATGTGCTATTTGAAAATAACTATGTAGACAAGGATTCACAGATCTCTTCTCTTATACAAGTCCTGTCTGAAAATTATCCGAACTTATTATTTTTTTTCGGAGGAAAGATAGTGAACGTTTGATGGTAATCCTACACACAGTTCTGAAAGTATCCTTCACTTTCATGGATATGCCTGTTGGGTGCTGTGATCTTCGCTTGGTTCAACATGCGTTCAATATGTAGTGTCGTGTGGTTCTTCTTCTTCGCAGTTCCACCCTGGGCAAAATGATGACAGAATACTACCTTGACGTTTTCGGTTCCCTACGTGATGCAATTCGTCGCAAAAGACCAGATCAGTGATCTTCACAAAACTGGCACTTGCATCAGGATAACGCCCATTCCATGCACTTGATCAAGTCTTTCATGGCAAAGAACGGCATTTCTATCTTTCGCCGAGCTCCATAGTTTCTGGACATGGTTCCTTGTAACTTATGGTTTTTCCTTAAAGTCAAATCGACTCTCAAAGGTATCCGCTTCAACATCCAACGGTGGCGTTGACAGCACGTCCAAAAGAGGTACGTCTAAAACGGATTATATACACTTATTTAGCCTAACCAAAGCTTCTCGATTTAGAGATTGGCAGATTACAGAAAATAACAGTATTCGATAGTAGGAGTTAGTAATCAACCTCAGTAGTACACCGTTATCGGCCATCAATAACGGATGATTTGCGATATCGATCGATGTTTTTATCCGATATCGATCAATATCGAATGGTAAACAATTTTGCCGATGCTGGCCGATATCGGAGCTCCATCACTATCGATATTGGAATGCTTTCGCTCAAAGAAATGTACCGTTTTAATAAACAGAACTACCTACTTTTTTTATACTACAATGCGAAAAAATATGACCTTGATTATTATTCCACTACGACGAGGATACAGTTGATTTTTTTTTCACCTGTCTGTAGCTGGATTCTAGCCTGGAATCTTGTGATTTGTAGTCTGTCGCTTTAGCCACTACATTACGGAGTCAACGTCAGTTTTATTAGTAACTGCTCCTGATGGTTTCTTTGGGCAATTAGTAGAGTCGCCGTGGTTCAGGCGGTAGCGCGTCTGACTACGAATCGGGCGGCCCGGGTTCAAATCCCGGCCAGAACACTGGAGACTTTTCTCGCAGTGTTCCCATGCCTGGCGCTCTGAGATGCACTCAGCCTCCTATCAAATTGAGTATCAGAGTGACCTTGGTACTCCTGGACACCTTGGGAAGGTAAAGGCGGTCGAGTGTGGGACTGACCACCCCACCTAACTTCACACCGTAGGTCAAGAAAATGTGGAGCAGTACCATCATATCCCCCATGTGCCGTTCACGGTGTGTTCTTATCGCCTTTATTTAATTTGAGTTGCATGCAAACTGAAACGCATGTTTAAAAAATGGTTGACATCGGCTCCCGCTAACATCCTCATGTGCAACACTTGGCGTGCACGTGCACACTACGTTCTTCCGAACGATATCTACCAATGAAATCTTATGTTTTCTGGTTGAGTTTTCTTAAGTTTCAGAAGTAGCATTGGGCGCATTCAACGGACTAAGGTAGTACTAAGCATTGAGAGAGCACTTGATTCTTATCGGTTTGCCTATAGATAACAACCAATACGATTACAATGCTCTCAGCGCTTAGTTCCGTGAATGCGCCCATTGAATGTATAAATATCGCATCACGCCAATGTCGATTGATATTGATCCAGAGCGGTCAATCACGATCGATATTCGCGTTATTGGTCCGATATCTTTATGCTGTAAGGGAAGATTGAGCAGCTTAATGAGACGAGAGAAACGTACTTTGTTATTGGTATGTTTTATGGGGATAATTCCACAATACTGCAGCCAGATAAATAAGGGCATTTAGAACATACCATCGTTTCGGTATCATAAGATCAGTGTGACAACTTGACCTTGCACAATAACACTTGTTTCCTGTCCTCAATTTTTACATGGTGATGGAGAGAGGGAATTATTGTGTTCTAAATTAAGGAATATTTTCTCGATAAATACGAATAATGGATCATGTTCGTTCGCACTCGATCTAGTCTTTTCTTGTAAATTTCGTAAAGCATTTACATATTTATTCAATGGGTGGTAACACTCATGAAAGAAATTGAGTGTACGCGTGGGCACACAGAGTATACCCAGCTACAGGGCCGTATTTACGCATGGGCCAACATGAACCGTGGCGGCAAATTTTTGGGATTATCATTTTTCTAACATGCTACGAAATCACTATAGTCAGAAACTGAGTTGTAAATGAACCCCATGTATTGTCTATATATTATGAGAATATGTTCAAACACTATAGAATAAACAAATAAATGAAAACTGTCAAAATATTTGTTTTTTTAAAAACAAACATTAATGTAGTGTATTGAATTGTAAATGAAATTGAAATATATGTTAGTATGCAAACAGTATGATTACATAATAAATGAACTAAAACTAAATGTCAGTGTTTTAGTAGGTGAGCTTTAAAATTCCCTCTCCTTCTTTCGTAATCTATGTTATTACTAATAAAAACGTTAGAATTTATAGGTTAGTTGTTATATAACATCTCATCTTCGTTCAAACCAAAGTAAGATCTGCTATAGACAAACTTTGTAGGTATTTATGTTGAGGGACAACCCTTTTCACCTAATATATTAATAACGTGTACTTTAGGGATGCCCTTCGTCCCGGAAAATCCTGGACCGTACCGGAATCGAGACTTGCGTTTCGGTGTCCCCAAAATAATTCTCACGGCGCATAAATGTCCAGATTTTCAACGAATAAGAAAGGATGGAGAAAATATTTTTCCTTTCTTTTCACACGATTATATTTTCTTGAATTTATGAGTACGGTAAATCAAAAGAGTAAAATAAAACCGTGAGTACAGGAAACATGGATTTAATTAAGTTCATGATTCAACTACCTTTACATTGAACGAAACATCTGTTTCACTGGGCCAGGAACAAAGCATTTTCGCTTCTCAATTTTTTTTATTTTTGTTGGTATTACTCTTTGTCTCCATCTGCCTCTTGCTTCAAAGTTATTCGAAGCACTGACTGAAATCTTGGTGAATTGTCGCCCATCATAACGATGCCAAGAGGAAAAGTGTACTTTGTTTAATAAAACCGTACACGCAACAATGGGAGATGTTTTAACAATTTCGATAAAATAGAAATTTATGAGGTAGGAAAATGTATTTTTTTGTATTATTTATTGAATATTTTAAAACTTTCCCTTCCTTTTAGACAACAATGGCCATGTGTTTGCGTTACCCCTTCGAGCAGGGAATATTTTCACAATTTTAGAAGTTAGTAGCGGAGTAGTCGTCACTATGATTAGTTACATGCTGAGCGTGGGTCATAAAATTGATGTCGTTTTGAATGCAACAAAGTTAATGAAAATGTTGAACTTTTTGTACAGTTTAAAGATTTCTGTAAGTTAGTAGCATCCCTGATTTTCAGTTTTAAAAAATAGCAACTCCAATGCATTCAACTTATCGTATAAGGGTAACAGAGCCCCCCCCCCCCCCCGGAAAAAATGGTCCTAGGCATTCAGTCTTAACGATACTGGAGCAATCGATTAGGCCTAGTATCTAAAAGTCTGACGCAAGAGGACACATTTACCGCTATTTGTTTTATTTTCGTTTTAATCCAAAATGGACCAACCTTTCAGTTATGAAGTCTAAGGGCTGCTTTACTTGGAAGCGTGTGTTGCTTGCGATTTCGGTGAGTAGCCAATTGAAACGCGTGTTTTATTGCGTGTTCTACATGTAACGCGTATTTCAATTGGCTACTCACCCAAATCGCGAGCAACGCACGTTTGCAAGAATACCAGCTCTAAGCTTTTTACGTTTGTTCCCGTAACCAGTTTGAAAATGTATAAATTATGTTTCTCAATTCTTGAGTTATACATCTACTGGACTGCCTGCAACAATCATGCGGTTGCAGCTAATAATCATGTTATTTGCAAAAATTGAGACATAATTAAGAAACGAGATACTCAGTGACAACAAGCATAATAAAAATCCCACTGATTACTTGGAATTCAAAGATTTGTTTCGCCTTCTTTGGATTAAACTGCAAGTGGTTCCTCTTATGTCTGACTTCAGATACTAATTTCATCTGAAATGCAATCGAGCGCTCCAATACGATAAATTAGAGTTCACTAGTCCGATCTCTCACACGATCATGTACCAATTTGTCTTGTCTTGTCTTCTGTCTTGTTTTTAAATTCTCTGCCCTAAAAATTACAAGTGCTATTAAAAAAAACAAAAGATAAATAAATACGTATATGTAATATCCGCAAACGTTAATTATATGTGATTATAGTTTTTTTTTTTAATTGCAGAGTCATAATCATGATCTCCACCTTCTACAATTATCCAGACAATCGTTCCTTCTCAATCTATCTTCACACTTCAGTTTTGTGGATTTTAGCACTTATAATTTCACTGTTAGGATGTTTTCCTCATCTTCCTGTTTATAGGTGTGATCATATTTTTAATATTGGTAGTAATTTTGAAACGGCAAAAGTCCGAATATAGTTGATAATTTTCATTAAAAGGACACTAAAATTTCTTCCAGTTACGCACCTGTCATGTTGACGAATCTCCGGATGTGTACAAATTTTACCATTTATCCCTGGCTCGTGAAAAGTGTTGCCAATAGCGAACAATTAAAAATACTAAAACATAGCCTAACTGCCTAAAAAATCTAGTTCATGGGTATAAACTATAAAGTGGCTGAAGTTACTTATCGTAGCTATTGTTTTGTATTTCTACAAATTGAATAAATGGTAATACTCTGTATATTATGTGAGAAATTAGATGAAATACGAGTCTTCTTGTAGAAGCATTAATAATACCGCGAACCGTTTCTTCACAAGCCAAAAGAGTAATGTCTGCTGGTAGCTTGTCGGAAACATTGTGGGACGCGTCGTTTCGCGCAGTGGATTAAGGGGAAAACTATACTCTGAATAATGCCCAATCAGGGCCGGATTAAGACCATTTGGGGCCCTGGAGCGGGGAAAATAAATGTTACGTTATCTTTATGATGGGGGCACTCGCTCAACAGTTTCAAAAAAAGTATCTAAATTATATAGGAATGAGCCATGTCATTTTTTAAAACTTTTATGGTGATTTTTTTTTAGTAATTTTTAAAAATTCTTTGGGGCCTTCTCGATCGCGGGGCCCTGGAGCGATCGCTCCAACCGCTCCGCCCTTAATACGGGCCTGTGCCTAATCATTCCGATTTTACAAGAACCACTTGTAAAATAATAATAAAATACTTTACGTAAGATGGTTGACCCCAGAATTCAGAAACACTAGTATTATTATCATGGCCGTTTTTAATCGGCTACCAATCGGACGTTTTGCGCTGAAAAGGAAACAATATTCGTTTATGTGTTAAAAATACACAGATGGATTATATATTAGAAAAAAATAAGTTATCGAGTAGTGTTAATATATTGCTGCATTAATGAATTTCATCGAATTCTCTTTATTTCTTTCTCAGACAGGAAAGGAACTGACCTACAAGCTTTAATTCATTCCGTGCTCGTATACAGTGTTCCTGCACGTGCCTTGTCAAACAGGCCTATCGACAAAAATTGTTAAAAAAAAGAAAAGAGCACTGCATATAGATAGCCTAATACCAAATTACGAATCACAACATACATTCAATTACAATCTCTTCTTCTTATTTCACCTTCATTGCTTGGCCCTAAGCGGAAGAATACATAACGTTTCTTGAAGTAGCTGCCAAGTTGAGTTACACTTATAAATAAACAAAAAGAACAAAAAATCCTGCCAAATGATGTTCTCGTTTGTACGTCAAAACCAGTTCGTTCTAGTTTTTATTACGCTCCTTCTCTTTGAGTTAGTTTTTATCATGTCTCTTTCTTTATTTATGAGTTGTTTCTTTTTAAATGTTAGGGATCCAAGCAAAAAAAGAAAGCTGTTGGGGTAAACATCGCTAAAGTTTTTAGAAATTGCTTGTGAAAGTATTCCAAAAAACAGATAGAATTTAGGCCTAACGACGAGACAAGTTCGTATGTAGAGAATACGTATGCTAAACCGGAAGTGCGGTGTATTGCCCGGAAATAAGTGGGTGTGACATGCACTGCAGAACAATGAATTCTGACCACACGGGGAGGAATAACAGCGAAAAAGAGAGTAATTTTCTATGGTATGTATCCAACGGGAGATATTTACAACGAGGCTTCAACTCCCATCGAAGCGACTGTTTTCATTTCCTTGCATATGATGACGATAGTTTATCTGAGTGATTGTGTTAAATATTCACACACAAAGAAACATCTTTAATTCGTATTTTGTAGTCTAGCGCGGAAATGGTTAATTATGCCCATCCATTGCGCGTGCGTTTTAATAATTGTTGTTTTATTATAATATTTATAATATAATATAGTTTTACAGGGCTGTCTTAATAATTGATGTTTTTAGGTCAGTTGTTTATTGATTGCTATGGTTTCTGTCCACCATAGCTGTCAGTCACTCTTAACTCTCTTGTCACTGTCGCATTTGATGTTATCACAGTTAATTTTCAATTTTCTTGATGTAAAACTATTATATAAAACACTGTAACACTTAAGATGTTTGAAACAATCATTTTTGTTGCATGAAATAGTTTATGTGAAACAAGCATAACAATAAGAAGTATTCAAATAAAAAGTACCAAAAACGAACATTAAAAGGAATATTGATATTTACTAATATTCTAATCCAAATATTGGAATAATTATAATTATCTGTTTCCTTCTTTGATACATTTTTTTATGTCTCATGGTGTTTAGTGTCATTATTATTGCCAATAGCGAATCGTGACTTTTATGAAGTGTAGGATCTATAATTCCTCCATGTCAATCAAGGCCCTCTCCCCACATATGTAATCTATTATGGAAAATTGGGTTTTCTTTTATACATATTATATCTTGCCCTCTTGGTCCAGTGTTTACGATCGCTGGTTTCGGCTCACACACCCCACCGTAACTGAGGTTTTCCAAGGTTTCCTTCAGCACCACCTTGAGAATACCGAGATGTGCCTAGAAAATAAGCTCTGGAGCTACCTTAACCAACCTTATTCCCCGAAAATGAGATTTGTTAACCCTCCATCTGAACGGCCTAAGTCGCAGCTGCTAGTTCAACCCACAGTAAATACATTACATATTTAAAGTCAGATCTTAATGATGTGAGCAGAGGTCAATTTGAAGTCTTACACTGCTGCTAGAGGTGGAGGGCATGAAACATATTTACGATTTGGGGTGTTATTTAGCATCTAAGACAGCGACATAAACTAATATGTAATTTCGTACCACTGAAAAATAAAGCATTTGTAAAGTCAAGAACGATAGGAACTGTGTGCTAACTCATCTTTTCAGTATTGCCAACCACAACAAATCAAAGTTTAGTAATATTTAGAAATTTAGGAAAACGGATAAATTAAACAAAAAGTAAATAAAAATAGACCCTCTATAACTGAACACAAAAGTGACATTATTTTATGCAGTTTTCGTGGTCCGTGGTTAACATCGTATACTTCAAATCGGGAATGATGAGATATGTTAGTTCGAGCTAAACTCCCAGCCGTTCTGACTGAAATTTTCTAGGGTTTTCCTCAGTTGCACCAGACGAATGTCAGAATGGAACATCAACTAACGTTCTGGTCGTTAACTACCTCATGAAAGGATGATCACCAAGGAATGTCATATCTCATACATAAGGGACTTAGGCTAAAGTTACCTTTGACAGCTGCAGTGCTCTTTTGCTAATAAATACAGTATTTGACATGAAACGCGATAAAATAACGCAAACAATAGATAAGATTCTCACCTGACCCAGATATAAGAAAATCAAGCAGACTCAAAATCCTGTTTCTGTTCTGTTTATCTTATTTGCTTTACCGAAGACATGAACGATCATTAAGAAATTACCCTTATTCCGACCTTTTCTAATGAACGTAACCTGCCTAAACAAAAGTATAACCTACTTAAAATTTCATATATACTTACTTAATTGTGATAATTCATAATAAACAGTATAATTTTAGATGGTCATGAAGATTTGATCCCCCTCAAAACTTCTTAATCTTAATGTATACACATGTTAATTTTCCTTGCATATTGATTGGACGCAAGGCAGCGATTCTAATGCTTCTCTCTTATCCAAATCGCGGATCCCCTGCTGTCGTGGTGAAATAAACGCAAACTAAGTACTCGCACAAAAAAAAAAAATCTAAGTGATCATGATTAAGATAGGGGGTGTTCTACCGTGCGCCAGATTTATGATCCATGGGCAAGATTAATCCATGGTGGTTTTCCATTGAATTCCACCAGCTGGAAATGATGTAACGGTGAGCAAAAATTTTAAGTGGATTTCGAATCACTTTTTCCCCCTACTGACATAGAACGGGCCCCTCCCACGAAAGTGCTCATCCAGCTTATTCTACGTTTCATGTCTTATACAGTGCGTCCCCGAAATAATGGTGCAGACTTCTCGAGGTTATTATTTACACGAAAACAAGAAAGAAAAGTTTTGAGACATGCGTAGTTTCGGAGCTACCTACAAACGCTCAAACTTACAACAACATCGTCACAAATGACGTCATAGCTCAACACATAATGACGTAAGCAGTGTCAGCTTAGCAAATTACAGTCGGAGTAGTGCCCGATACATCTATTTAAGCAACGTTTTTTGATTGCCAGAGTGCCACATCGACAAGTTTCACAACTGCATGAATTTCATTGTCAAGGAATTACAAAACTGAATACAAGCATAGAATTCCCCTCTAAACTGCATTCGCCAATCATACACATAATTTAAATAGATACTACTTCGAGTGTGATTTTCGAAGACGACACCGCTCACGCCATTATCTATTAATACCTTTGAATGCTTTTATTATGTGAAAATAGTGCTAGGATCACTACGCTTCGTACTAAAAAAAAAAGTAAAGCTATTCCCTGTGCGATACGCACGCGCCATGAACGGTACATGGGGAATGTGGAGGTAATGCCCCACATTTTCTTGACCTACGGTACGAAGTGTGGTGAGGTGATCAGTCCCACGCTCGACCGCCTTTACCTTCTCAAGTAGCCCAGGAATACCAAGGATACTCTGGTACTCAATTTGATAGGACCTCAAGGCGCCAGGCATGGGAACACTGAGAGAAAAGCCTCCAGTGTCCTGGCCGGGATTTGAGACGCGCTACCGTTTGAACCACGGCGACTCATACTATAAGGTAATGAAAATTTCTGCATTTGCAGAGACAAAGCCAGCTAAGTTTACTAAAGTGTTGCGTTCTGGACACTTTCAAGTCGTCGAAATAGGTGTCTGTGAAGTAAAATAACAGAGGAACTGGTGACATACGTTTTTAGAACTAAGGCTAATTCCGAAAGCTGGACACTATTTTCGTTCTAGTTGCAGTATTTCGAGAAGCTCTGTATCAATACTGCTGGGTAAGCTGTACACTTCTATTTTCTTTAATTCGGTTACGGTTTGGTTCTATAAGTTTGTATTATTGTCTTGGATGTCGCTTTCCTGATTTAAATTTTAATAAGAGGATCATGATTAGCAAGGATTTTGAATACTAAGAGGACCAATAGTAATAGCAGACAAAACTATTTGAAGCACAGAAGACTATGAAAAATACACAAGGTGAAAGATGACAAGGTACTGCCAAGGAAATGTCTAGTGCTCAATAAAGAATTTGTTAATGGTTCAATTGAATAACGTATAATACAAATATTTATTAGATACTTTATACATTCATGTTAAAATCACACGCAAAAATTGGATACCAAATACCTTAAAATACTGATATCATTTGAAAAATTTAACCATAATAAGACTGGTAACACTATTACGATAATGTTGTGGCTTATTAAGTCCGTTCTATTGACTTACATCGACATCTACCAACAGATGTTTCGATTTACTGCACTTTCTCTGGCTTATTGAGAACATTTCATAATATCTACGATTGTAATACTTTTCTCAGACTCAAAGTTTCTCGAAACTGACCGAAATAATTGTAATATTGTAATTAAAAAAAAAAAATAATCGTAATAATCTTTTATACTTACTAACCATGATATCTATTAATTCATGAGCTAAATAGAATTAACAAGAAAACATATTATATCGTTCTTCTCTGCTTTTAAACAGATATGACTTGTATGAATGCAATATTTCCTTAAAAACAAAGAATAGGCCTACTATAATATGCCTGTAGAGTAAACTTTCAAATAGTCAGACAGAAATAATTGAGCAATTTGGTTGATGTTCAGTACCGGTATCGAATTACCAATTTCTATAGATATGATTAAAGTATCCGAGCTTGACCTCTAAAAACTTGGTACCTGTACATAAATTTTGTATAGACAGAAGACATATGTATATATATATATATATATATATATATATATATATATATATATACCGAAACCTCTAGTAACGGACACCTCCCGTAACCGACATACCTAGTCTTGCCATAAATACTGTTACAACTGTTGCGGGAGGCTATACGTCTGCTTCTAAACGCCTTCACATTCCCGAAGTGTGGGATGAAACGTGAGTCTTAGTTAGTTGAGCTGTAGAAGTGGAAAGTTGTTTGTACTAAGCAGTGTTCGATTTGTCGGGAGGGGGGGGGGGGGGAGGAAGATTTTCCCTGATGCGTGAGGATTTGATCTCCGGTTGTTGTGTTGTTGATTCCGAGTATCATGCCAACCAAGGACAAAGTCTTGGTATTTCTATCCAAACAGGTAGTAAGTTGAAACTTACCAGCAACCACTAGCTCTAGGATCCCCCCTTCGTAAATTTTAACAAATAGAACACTGGTAGGCTACTAACTGTTCACAATGGAACTATGAAAATCGTGTAGCCGTGAAAGCGCTTACTTACAAACGACGCGAAGTACATATCCTGACGAGTGAGCTGAAGCTTAGAGGCTCCTCAAATCAAAGCGCTTACTTACGCGTTACACAGCAAATCGGCACCGTCAAATCCTGCTCACTGATGGAAAGGTTTTCAGTGTTGGGGAGACTTTCAATGACCAAAATGACAGGGAATATGTCAAATCCTCTAGAGAAGCTGGTGAGAAGGGTCCAAGGTTCCAGAGGAGTCATCATCCGGCATCAATCATGGTGTGGTTAAGTGTGAACTACGAGGGTATAACGGAACTCCATTTCTGTCAAACATGGGTCTAAATATCAGCCAAAGTGTACCAGGAGACAATGGTTGAGGGCCTCAACAACACCCTCTTTCACGGACTGAAATGAAGCTTCCAGCAGGATTCATCGCCAGCACATAAAGCTAGGGAGGTAAATGCTCCTGACTTCGTTTCGACTTCAGATTGGGCTTCTGTAAGTCCAAACCTAAACACTTTGGACTACAAATTGTGGTTCAAGCTTCAGGAAAGGGCTTGCAACAAAAGACATCCCAATATTGACAGTTTAAAGTTGTCTCTTATGAAGGCAGTTGCAGAGTTCCCAGTCCTTGTGCTGCGTAATGCGATTGATGAGTGGCCACAAAGACTTAAGAGCTCTGTGTATTCCAAAGGTGGCCATTTTGAATACTTATTTGTGATTTCGTTTCTTGATACCTGCATGTAAGTCATATTATTAGAATGTTACATTATCTCTCAGCATTTTGTGTCAATTTACTTTCAAGTGACAGTATTTCTGGTAAGACTAGGTATTTTGTAATCCCCTACCATCGTTATAAGATGAAACGTATTGGCAAACCTCTCTAAAGCGGACACTCTGAATTGCGGACACGGACAGTATTTTCTATCACTTTAATGTAATATTTACCTCCGTAGAACGGACACTTTCAAAGTGATTTCCGGGGATTGTCATATAGAATGGTTGAACAAATTGCCTTCCACAATTCGTAATTACATTCCGAAAAACATTTTTAATGCTGATGGAACTGGACATTTGTTGTTCGTGCACTTTCGGATAAGAAATATGCTTTAAGGGATAAACGCACTCTTCTCGGATGGTAAAATAGCAAAAGATAGGTGCAAGACATCGAAGAGGAGATGGAACCGAGAAAACCGTATGAAATGAAAAATTACACAAAAACAATAACCAATTTTTCAGTTTTGGAGCACGTCTACTTCTCTCTCTCTCTCTTTATCTCTCTCTATCTCTCTCTCTCTCTGAAAAAATCACGAATATACAGAAGATTTAATATGTAGTGATAAACGAAAAGTGCAAACAAAATATAACATGTTATTGGTAAGTTGTGCCCTGAACATAAAGTATACTGTAATTTAGACGGCGAAGGGTAATGCAAGTAAGATTTTAATTATCATATATTCATACAGTATAATTGCTTTATCCACCAGTGTATACTCTTTTGGTTACATATGCCATTGCTAACTAATTTACGTAAGCAAACCTCTG
>JAGDQP010001841.1:77272-114472 GCA_022664845.1 Lepisma saccharinum
TCAAGAATGTACTGCCTTGTGCTTAGTAAACCAGAACCAATAGGATTTTGTTGCTCAAGAATCAACGGTATTAACTGAGCAATACACTCTGGGTCTTTTATGAATTGATGACAAACTTTAAACAGTGTGTTTTTCCCAATATGAAAATGACCCTGTTGCTGAAAATGTTCATAATAGTCTTGAAAAATCTCCGAGTGATTAATATGAGTTTCGACATGTTGTGCGATTACTGTTCCTGTGTTCCATACATACATACACTCATGTACACTATGTAAATTACATTCACTACATTGAATTTGATTTTCTTTTAAATATGCACTTATAGTTTTCAAAATACACTTGTCCACTATATATTCGCCCTTACATTTCAAACACTGAGCCATAATTCACTGCACCACAGGGTCTTCACGGGGAGCACGGTCCTTGGCACGGAGTAATGTTACCATTTCCCAGGGACACGTTCTTAGTATATGACGAATGCCCCAGTCAAAGTTTTCCTTCAGCGTAACTCCTGCTGGATGTTTCTCCAAATATAAGTGAAATAGTGTTTGTACAGTCCCTGGATCTTTCAGTATCAATTTCGTACGTTCTTCATTCAGTCTATTTATCTCGTAAGCTGAGGTATTTGGAAATGTATAGCCTCCATGATGTTCAAAGCAGATATGATTGCATGGAGTAGTACAGTTATTAAAGCACCCTTCACAGAGCATGGCATGGTCGGGAAACCAGTCCTCAATGACCGAGTATATGCAGGCTTCGTCCACCCAGCGCGGAGAGCATTTGCAGGGCTCCTCGGCGGGCGGAGTAATAACAACTTCAATAGCACTTGTCTTCGACATAGTTACGTGGAGACTGACGACCCCATAAGCAACATATATGCGTTATCAGACCGGAAGAGTCGGGGTGGCCGCTGTTTCCCACGGTCGGTCCCTTCAGGACCGGAAGCTTCATATGGTAGGGGTCACCAAAGGTCGTGAGAAACGTCAAAATTCAAATTTATGGAGCACAGCTGTTCAAATTTTGGTGGGGGCGACTGCGACCAGGCAAGAACCCACTACTCACGTAACAATAATTCGTTTGCGGCAAGTCGATATCTCAAATAGATTTTCTTTGCCGAAAGATTTTTTTTAAAGCGTGGTTGTATAACCAACAGAAATAAAATTAACATATACGCAACGAATAATTGATTGATTTGTTATCAGTGAGTGAGTAAGTAAGAGAGAGAGAGAGAGAGAGAAAGAGAGAGAGAGAAAACGACATTACAAAGTCAGATGGCGATGATTAACAATAACAGTGCAGTATACGGCAATAGTCAACAGCAGTGGTCGAGCGGACACAAACGTGAGCCACGAGTCATAGAGTTACGGGTTTGAATCCCGGCTGCGAAACAATTTTGTAAAATTTGAAAACAGAAGAGCTTAATGAAAGCGAGATAAGGTTGTTGGTTGTTGGCTACCTAAAATGACCCATAACGATAATGTCCGTACCGCTTCTTTTGTTGATAGAAATCATGACAAGGCAATGTATCTGACTAAACCATAATGACGAAATAGAAAAAAAAAAGGGATATATTTGTGTACGAGTATTATAAGTGAATTCATCTGACGTAACGTGCGCAATATTCCAAACACATATTCACATCTCATCACTGTACGGGTGAATGGTGCAATTTGAAATGTTGAAATCTGCCTAGCTATTACGCAAATTGAAAAAAGAAGAAGAAGAAGGAGAATGATGAAGCGTGGTCGCTTATGAAGTTGAGAGCTCAAGGATTGAAGCTTAAAGCTGAAAAACTTGAGGGAAAATTCGTCTGATTCCAAAATAGCTCTAACAGATACTTCTAACCAATTAGAATTTAGTGAAAGAAACTACATGCGTGGTTGCATACAAAACAGGGGTGTATATCGTCACCCTGGACCCAGAAGGTACTATGTCCAGTTTTGCTACTTTTGAGAGAAAAAAAAACAGTATTAAAGTTCGAAGTTCCATTAAAAGACTGTGTAAATTCATTTTATTTCTAACACTTCTAGCCACTTGGAGGTCGTTTTGTGAGATAATATTTATGGAGTTGATGCCTTTCAGTATAAGGTCTTTGACTGCAGTGTTAACTCCATTTTGCCAAAAAGTACCTCCTGGTTCAATATATTCCTGCAAAGTCTTCATTCTCTAGAATTTGGAAGAGAACCTCGAAAAATCGGGAAATTTGGAGTCGGGAAGTTGCGAACCGGGTACTCATGAGATTTGGAGAAATAAAGGATCGAGAGTGCGAAATTCACGAGATATTAGTAAATCTTAACAGTCGGGAATTCGCGACAATCTCCCGTCCCGAAATTTTCCCGATTTTCTGGAAAGTCTCTCTTCTCGTCCTGGTCCCTCCTGACAGGGAATTTTTCTTCTCACACATCACTAGATTCTGGTCGAATAATTTTCATTGCTTTTGTCCTAGTAAATAAACCACTGAGGTGACACTGATAAAAATGACTTGTCGAGGTTACGGGGGTACATTTCTTCTTGCAAAAATTGAAATAAACGCTGGAAACAAATTTTCCGGTGTAGGAAAAAGTTCCGAATAATCTAATTTTCATTTGTGGACGGGACCGAACGAAAAATCGGAAACCCTTGTCAAGATCAATGTAGTACACGGCACCGGATGCCTTCTAAATTGGTCTACGCCAGCGTTTCTCAACCTTTTTAATTCCAAGAATCAGTAGTAATATGTCTGAAACAGTTCAATGGACCACTAAGTTGTGTGGGCCTAGTTAAAATAAAACTGTATGGGTTTTACTGACATTTGAGGCATACTATGTGATTGTTAACACAATAAATCTTACGACATGTTTTGAATACCTACGGAAACACAGTAAAATAAAGTAGATCACCTGTCCCATCTTCGCGGACCATAGGTTGAGAAACAGCCCCATGAGTTAAATTCGGCGGGCCTCCAGTGGCCCACCAACCACGAAGGTGGGCCACCGGAGGCCCGCCGAGTTTTCCTCATGGGGAGGTCTACACCATCACATTAAAGAAAGCCTGTCATGTGAATCAATTGGAAAGTCCATTATTTTCTGGATAGAGGGAGAATTTCTTGTTGGTAAATAGTGTATTTGATACAAGCCAGATAAATCAGAATCTATCCCCTCCTCCTCGTCTGCGCCACCGACCGGAAGATAAGACTAAATTGGGGTCTCTCTCTGAATGAACTCATACATCAAAATAAGCAAGAGCAAGTTGTCGGCAGGGAAAGTTGTACAATTTGTAGTCATTCAGAGTGGCAATTTCCTCATGAATAATATGAAACAATTTTGAAGAAGAACGTAAGAGAAAGGGGCGGGGAGAGGCAAGCAGGTTTCATTGAGAGCTTTCTGAAATAGTATTTTAAAATCTCTTTTGCAGCCCGAAGACAGGAAGTCTCCCGACCCGTTCAAAGAAGGCTGACAGGTTAGAGCAAACATCATCTTCAATACTAAAACTTTTCTTTTTATTTTTTGAAGGTAAGTTAACCTTGACCCGGACATAGAAAGCTCTTGTGTATGTATGTATGTATGCAGTTAAATAAAGAAAGTATGCGAAATGATGACCATACGTAGAATTAATATATGTTATAGAATGTAGAGTGAAAAAGTAGACCAGAATACTGACGTTCTGGCATGATGAATATCTCCTTCAGATGTTCGCGGTCCTGGTCTTGGTATTTAAAGTCCAGTGAGTTAATCATCTAAATAAGAGCTTTCCTTGTTTGCTAGGTTGTATATCATAGATTATTTGGTACGAATGCTACATACAAATGAGAAATAAATACACCTGTGCACGTATCTTATTGCAAATTGGGGCACGGACAGACATTACCAAGTTATGCATCGGAAAATTTTAACATTTTCTTTGCAAAAATAAATATACCAATCGACCGTAGCTCCGTTGGTAGAGCTATAAATTAGCAATCGGAAGGTTCTGAGTACGATCCAAGCGGCCGACCATCCTGCGATTTTCTTCAGTCATACCAGGCAAAGGGAATGACTGTATCTAATAACTAGGTCCTGACTCACTACCTTCCAACATCCTCTCCCCCTACCCTATCCTGCCCTGAGCCTGACATGCCTAAAGACTATAAAATAAATTCAATTACCAAATAAACCGCCCTGAAAAAGCGCCATGAATACAATAGTTAGAGATATCGCGTGAGATTGTTTCCTGTTTCTGTACCAAAGATGCAAGAACAAAGGAGAACCAGAGTGGCCCATAAGAAAATAATCTCACATCGAAAAATGAAAATGGAAAGCTGAGGCGTGGATTCTGTTACTTGCCATACAATTAAGAGAAAAAAAGCTACAGATCGGGTACAGTGCCAGAATTGTAAAACGTGGTATCATCAAGATTGTATGAATGATTTTTGAAAAGGAAAAATATCTTAGTTTATCAAAATCTACGAGAGTCAGTTTACTCTGTAACAGACTCCATTTACTACGCTGACGCTGGAAAGCACTGTATCATTACTTAAAGAATTTATCAACTTTGAGAGCAAAATGCCTTTATCTATAGTTTGGTGGTTCAAAGTACACTTATTTCTATACTGCTTGTCTCGCTTTAAATAAATACCCGTAGTTTACTTGCTAGAGAGTTGGCTACGTACGGTAGGTTTGGGTTCGATAACAGCGGCCGACCACCGTGACTGAGATTTTCCCAGTGTTTTTCCTCAGTCACGCCAGACAAATCCCGGGTTAGTACCTTCAACTTAGACCCTGGACAAGTCCTTCTAGTGTCCTTAAATCCCAACACTAATAAAGACTATCCATGACTGAGCCCCATAGATGCCTAAAGGTCATAAATAAATTCAAATCCAACAAAAAATATTTTAAAAGTGGCCCAGATTCCTCCTACCTACCAGATCACTATTTTCTCCAGGCAAGGAGTCATAGAGACTTCTGCCGTCTTTCTCCTCCTTCCTGTTGATAAAAAAAAAAATATTGTTCTGAAACTCTCTTTCAGAACAATTTAATTTTCAATTATAATTAAGAAAAGGGTAGAAGAATACATAAAACGAATTTAAATAGGCTGCTAAAAACCTATTAAGTTTAGTCCAGTTTCTCTTTCTTCAAAGAGAAAAGAAGTCACACTTACACACAAATAAATAAATAAAATAAAAAATGTGGAAACAGAAAAATGATGAAAATTCGGTCGTCTCAGATGAATTGTCATTTTGTGTGATTCTTGCTTCAATAGATTTGAAACTCGTGACCTCAAAAAACGATCTTTTGATAGTATTCAACGATAAACTCCTGGGGAAATATTCTTTTGACGCTTGATGTGGAAAGAAAGGAAAAGATGAAAACCAATTTAAATTTTATATATATATAACAAAACTTTCACTACTATAAGGGGCAGTCAAATGAAAACCGAACACGCGCCATAAAACACATTCCTCGCAAACGTTGGCAACATTGTCATCTGCAGCGGTACCACGAGGAAAAGTATGCCTTTCTGTCAGGACCTGAAGATAGACATTTCTGGACGTCGATCGGTTTCAGTCCGACGAGGAAGTGCAAGAGTGGGTGAGGTTGTGGATCCGTCAGCGACCTACCTCTTTCTACAAGACTAGAATTTATCGTCTCGTCTCCCAGTGGGATAAATGTTATTAACACTCCTGGCAATTACTTTTGAATAAAACAAATTCCATTGTCATTTTGTAGCGGGTGTTCGGTTTTCATTTGACGGCCCCTAATATTTCTCCTTCCTCCATTATCCTGACAGATAGTTTAATTTAAGGTTAGTGTAAAGAAATGACTCCTAAATCTATGGCAGCACTACCGCTGTATATCTCTAATGTACTTCAATCGTTGCACGAAATTGTAATGCTGCTCCCGAGAGAGTTCAAACTTTCAGAACTTGAAATTTGAATTTAGTTTTTAAGACCTTTTAGGCAACTTTGGCTCAGGCCGATTCAAACTTTCAGAGAAGAAAGTTCATAACCATTTCAAGAGTTCTATCCCTACTGACTTTTTATTTTACTTTTTGTTCATTGTTGAAAGAGCTTCATTGTTATAGGTTTGGATATTCACTACAACAATCAAGTGATTTCAACAATGAACAAAAAGGAAAATAAAAATTCGACACAGATAATGATTTCGAATCCTAAAATCATAACTAAGAACTTTTTTTTTTCATTTCCAATTATATTCCTAAATTTCAGAATTCACCTGGACAAGAGCATCGAACAGAAACTTTTTAAGTCAAAATTGAGCATCGTTGATTTGAATAATAATAATAATAAAAAAAATATCTACAGATTGTTGATAGTTTTCTTCTTCTTCTTCATGATCTCTTAAATATTAACATGCATGTTTACAATATGCTTATACGAATGTAATACAGAACAATACACCACCTTGTATCTCAATGTTATTTCAAAGTCAAATTAATTCTTGGTGTAAATGCTTCGTCAAGTATGCTTGAAAACTGCCGTTGCACATTAGGCAAAGTTTTCAAATCTACTGTTATGCAAATATAATCCTTATCAACTTACATCTCTAAAAGAAACATTCGAGAGAGAGAGAGAGAGAGGTAAAAGAGAGACAGGAGAGGAAATAGCGGAGACTAGCAGCAGCCAAGTGCTTTGTCTGCGGAACATATGAAGGAAAAGTAGGAGGAGAAATGCCAGGTCAGTGTATGTTGGTAGTTAGTTCACTGTCTTTTGGTGAGTGTCATGCGTGGCTGAAGTTGCAACTTTGCGTGCATTCTGCTAACAGCGAGAGAGAAATTGATCTCAAAATAATTAAATTCTAATGTTGCTGATATGCCTTCTTTCTTTCTTTTTTTACTCTTCTTAAGTATTTCGAAGAAATAGTGCTTACCCTGGACTATTGTCTTTGTTGTCTATACCCTGTGGTCGTGACTAACTTAGGTAATTTTGTTACCAGTAATTCCGTTACCGGTAATTTTGTCACCAAAATAAAACAATTAACAAACAGGTGATATGGTAGCCGTGCGGACTAAAGCGTTAGGCCAACAACTCGAAGGTCTCGGGTTCGAATCAAATCCCGGCAGGGGCATGAATATTTGTGATTGTGGATTTTAACTAGAACGTGACAGATACTCGTGACGGGCCAGAATAAGTTACTGGAATGGCCCATACAAAATAAAGTTTACCAAAGGTGATTTGGTCACTGTATAAAGACAGTCAATGATACACAATAACTATGGTAACTCAATAATAATAATAATAATAATAATAATAATAATAATAATAATAATAATTATAATCAACATACTAATAATAATTGAAGCAGCAGCATTTCGAAGTCAACGGTATCAGGCAATGAATTATCTGTACCACCTCCTCGGAGCAGTTATAAACCCTTCTAAATTGATAAGTTGTACAGTCCTATCCTCAAATATGTTGTTGTTCTACTCAATATCCATTGCTTTCACACACAAAATGCATAATTATGAACATCTTATAATAGATCTAGATACGTTTTGTTAAAGGCAGCGGTATTTGACTATGGCAGGCCTGCAAATAAAATGTATGTTCAGTTTAACATAAATTTTCACACATTTTCTAGAAATATCATGGTTTCATGTGGTTCCTTCGAGAAAAAAAAATATGACTCAATACCCCCTTCACCATATTGAGTGGCACTGTGAAGATACTTAAATGACGACCTTGCGAGCTATTTTCTCTTTAGAAATAAGTATTATTATGATCGAAATTTCCATAAGAAAGTTCTTACGTACGTTATTAAAACAACCTTTATTTTTTTCTTGGAGAAAAGTACTTCATGATGGCTTATTTACCTTTACGATGCCATGTGTTATGTTGAAGAGGCTATTGAATCATTTTTTTCTTTAGAAAGGACGTGATGAAGCCATGGCATTTCTAGAAATATGTGAAAATCCATGTTCAATTGTACGCTTTATTTTACAGGCTGTCGTAGCCAATTGTCGCCATATATTTAAGAATTAAAGTTGGCGCTACGCTCAATCTGAATTTGAATTTATTCTCGGTCTTTAGGCATGTTTGACTAAGACTGGAATAGTGTAGAGGGCAAGATGTTGAAAGGAAGTTGACCAGGGCCTATTTTGAAGATATCATCCCGACATTTGACTGGCGTGACTGAGGAAAAAACCCTGGAATGTGCGGATTTCTCGGATAGTTACCATGACCTTCCGATTGGTAAGCCAAATCTCTCTATAATCAGTCGAGCAACGACCGCTGGCTCGCCTTCAAACAGCCTTCCTTCAAAAAAGTATCTGCTCAACTGTCTCAAATTCTCTGGATAGCTTTCACGAAAATAATGCAACAAAATGCATTAATAGAAACTGCGCTTTTAGACTGTTCTTAATTTAAAAGGGAATAGATGTGTGTGTGTGTTTTTTTTAAATGCATATATTATTGTTTAAAACCACGGGAGGAGAAGGAAAAAAAATGATATGAACCAGCTTGATTTTCAGTGAGATATACCGTTTTACCTGACCTTAACGGACTATTACAACCTCCTCCTGACTCTTTATCTTGTCAAAGATGTCATTAAAAGTCATTTGACAGGATGTAAAAACACAAAAGATAGAACAAGACGACTGTTTTCTTTTCTGTTACAACACCCAAATATTTCTCTTCTGTTAGTATCGTGCGTCTTTTTTTAATTTTTTTTTCCTGTTTCATCCGCGCACTAATAGCTGGGTCATTTACGTTAAAGTTATTTTGTAGGAAATAGCAACAGAGCTTAAGTCGGTAAAACATCCGTTATTTCGTTAATAAGTTCTTTTCTTCTGTTTGTCTCCTTTTTTTTTCTCAAAAGGACTACTTTCATTAAAGTTATGACACGTTGTTTTCTTTCCCTCTCTCTTTCCTTTTTTACTTTTTATTGTTGTTATTATAGTATTGTTATCTCAAATGAAAGATCTTAAAGCTTAATTAATTTCACAGAATAGACGTCGGAAATTTCTATGGTAACTAAGAATAATAACGTTAGGTTTAATGATTTTTAGTACCTAATGAAGATTACTTCTTTCATTTGTTGGTTAATTGTTTTTTTTTTTTTTATTTCTTACTTTCTAAGTCTATTTTCAATATGTCGACCCAGAAACTAAGAGATGTCGCGATGTAATCTTTTTATATATATAACCCGAAATATATGTGATTCAAAATTGTTATTAAATTGAATTGAATTTTATTTATGACCTCTAGGCATCTAAGGCTCAGGCCGAGATAGGGGAAGAGAAAGGATTCGGGAAGATGTCGGTCAGGGCCTATCTTAAAGATGACATCCCAGCATTTTCCTGGTGTGACTGAGGAAAAACAATGGAACCAAATTGTTATATTTTTACATGGATGCATTAAGGTCCAAGGTTTTTTTGTATTAAATATGACAGTTTTGTCTCATATATATTTCGGGTTATATAGTATATAAAAGATTCACTCATGCTTTTTTTCCCCCTTATTCGTCAGTGTCGTATCCCTTGGCTTCGAACCTCCTCATATTAAGTAATTTTCTTTCCGTTTGTGTGTGCGTGATCTTTGTTCTTTAAATATATATATTTGGGCTCTAAACTGGAAATGTTTTGGCCTAAGCTCGTCATGTCTGAGAGATGACGTTCCTCAGCACTCTTTTAGGGACAAAGATGCGGAGGAAGAGATTGTGGGTTTAGTCAAGGTACTATATCCGATTCGCCAGTTGAAACTAAGGAAAAGCCTGAAAATCTTTAGCCAGTGTGGCTAGCAGCAGAAATGACGTCCTAAAGACGGATTAAAGTTGTCTCCACGGGGAATCGAATCCGGTCCTGGTTGAAAAATATATATCCCGCCCCGCTGGTCTAGTGACTAGCGTTCTTGACTACGGATTGAGGGGTCGCGGGTTCGATTCCCGGCGCTGCCAAGGATTTTTTCCCAAGCATCCAGCATCGTGATGCCATTGGGAAGCTGATACGAATAAAACATAGTGACGATCACGGTGAGAGCTTCAGCTCTCGTCTCCCAACCCGTCTAGTCAGCGTGGGAGCAGTAGACTAAACTCCTCCCTCCAGAGAGAGGTCTCATCGAATATGGCTATGATTTATTATTATTATTCAATTTTCAGTGATAATGGAAGTAAAAGTAAAGAATCTAAGCCTCAACCAGGACTTGAACACAAGTCGTTCAGTTTCAAGTTCAGAGTCTTACCGACTGGACCACGCTGCCAGTTATAAGTAGACACACGAAAAGTATACAGGGTCAGAAATATGCTGCCCGGGCTCCGAACTCGAAAGAGAGAAACTCCCACGAGTTATGTCCTGCTTCAATTACTTTTCGATTTGTCAACTAGGGATGGAAATATCCATTGATTGAGAATAGTTTTCATTTTTAGGATAATAATCTATGAAGATGGCAGCAGTGAACAGTTCGCCAGGATTTGATTACGATAAAAAAAAGTGTTCTCGTACTACGCGAAGTCACACTGGAACTGACATTTTTTTCTGAAACGTTACGGTTTATATCAAGAAACTTTCCTAATCTTTATAAAAGTACATCTACAATGAGATAATCTGGCAGATCTTAGTTGATCTATAAGTATTGTGAGCGAGGGACAGAAGCTGTGAGATAAGGCCTACATACTATAAACCAAAGAGAACTCCCAACTTTCAACGGTCGGAAGAACAGAACTTTTTGAGCGTTTCTCGTACAACCAACAGATACGAATACTTGAAATTAACCAACGGCTAAAGTGAATGATGGATCCACGTTACAGAGATAAACATGAACAAAACCATTCACGGTTTTAGGAGTCTCTTATTGTTCGTTTGTTTATTGTTTTCTTTTTCCTCGCGAAAGAGTAGTTCGAGGTCGTTTTTATACAGTTTGTTAGATATGTATCATCAACGTGCGCTTCGCCGTTCACCAACTATAGACAGAGGAACAGGGAAATAATTATTGTCCTTGACCTGTTTCATACATTGTACACAAATATACAACATTTAGTCCATAACGCAATGGAACACAACAATTATACACACAAAATGTGTTCATGAACATATAGCAAATATGAGGCACTCATTTCGAAACGGGTCTTTGTCCGAAAAAAAAAAAAAAATTGAAATTGAGATATTAGCATTGTTGAGTTCATTTTATCATGTTCTAATACATTAGTAAGATTTTGCGATTCCAAACCCGTCTTCAAAATCATTTAATTATCGGAAGAAATTAAAAGATAGAGTTATATCTCTAGTAAAGGTTGTATATATTTTTTATATTTTCCAATATCCTTTTGCAAGAAGGTAAAATATTGGTAAACTAATACTATTCCAACTTTAAGAGATATTCATAGCTACATATTTGCCCTAGCTTTGAGAAATAAGAAATGTAATAACAAGTGTTTTTGTCTTTTTCCTAACATTTATGGCGCTTGGACATGGACCTGTTTGGAAATGGACGTCTCATATAGCTAATGTATTCGAATGTCTAATTTCGAGTTCAAGGTATTTTAATTACTTCATTAATAATAAAAAAAAAAACTTTTCTGTAATTAAAAATAAAGAGTTCGTCGGGAAGAAGAGAATAAAACTGGGATACGCTATAAACACGTATAGCGTGTTTTTTTTTTTTTTGTACACTTCTTTCACATCAGGGATGGTATCGAGACGAGACTATCTCGTTTTCATCTTGATTTCTTTTTAAGGACGGTCTTGGTCTCGATGTCGACTGTAAACCTCAGTCTCGAGACGTTGCTCTCGGTCGTGTCTCGATCTTGTCTCATGAAGTCAGTCATAAGTCTTGGGGAAAAAGCGAATCATAGATTTAAAAATTTGCCGTCCCTTCACTCATTTTATTAAGCTAAAGGTATTTTCGATTTAACATTCTTATATTTCTATAAGCTATCTACAGGTTAGGTATGATTATCACGCAAAATATGGTGACTGTGGTTAGATGACATCATCAGGTACATATCCAGAAGTTGGTTTTGCGAGGGGTCCAAGGGCTTCCCAGGGGCTTCAAGGTGTGTCTGGGCATGAAATGTATATTAAATATCCCACCCTCCTAAATACGTCCCTAGACATCACAATTCACAAGCGATCATAAAGCTCTCTATCATTCACTCCGCTTAACTATTGCTGTTCTGGATGATAGAATCAGACTACTAAAGTTGAATTTTGATTTCATGTTATTACGAAGTACAATAGAAACAGTACCGGTTATGTTTCAGTCAACAGTATTCTATACATGTTCAATCTATACGTGTTAATACAGCATACGGATAAAACAAGAAAGAAAATGTGTAGATGCTGACGAAACTTTTTCAGGTGGCTTGCTTTTCAATTCGTGATTATTATTTCCCTTCACCATCCTCTAACCCAGCCCCATTTCCTTTACATGCTTGAGATTTATAGGTCTTCTTAATCCTCATGTAGCTGTCTTACGCAGTGCAGCTGGTGACATTTACGAAAGAAGAAGAAATATAAGCGTCATTTATGAAAGACAAGGCAAGGACGAGTTTAATAAATCATATATTAAGATTTACTACACACAGTAGTGTCGAAAGGAATGATTACAAAACTCGATGTCACAAAACATATTTCTACATGTTTTCGTCAACAAACTGCTTCCTTGAATTTCCTTTCAGAAACCGTAATCGTATAAACAATAACAATGTTGAGAAAATAAAACTTTTAAGATTGTCGTTTGTTTTTAGCAACACCTCCCTCAAATTAATTTTGTTTTGTTTTAATTACGTTTTGCCTGTCTGTCTATCTGCCGGCAATGTAGGTTCTAAAGCAAAACAGGTAGAAAGAAACTGATTTCAGATTTGGATTTATCAACCTTGACCTATCGAGCCATTTTAAATTTGATGACATTAAAGCTGGCAGGCTCTTTTTCGTTTGCCTAGATTTGTCCATTTGAAGAATTCAGTTGTTTCACTAAACGTACTTGAATACCTTGGAGTTGGGTCCACTCTAAGTTTATAGGGTACTGTAAAGATTTCCTGCTTGTGTTTTTTTTAATTTAAAATATCCAATAATAAAATTTAACAAAATTAAAGAGTAAAATTGTAGGACGTTCTCGGGATATATATATATATATATATATATATATATATATATATATATATGAGCTCCTGCGTAGCCTAGTCGGTAGCGCACTCGACTTCAGTGCGAGCGGTCCCGGGTTCGATTCCCGGTGGGGGCTCAAAAATTTCGGTGTTGACCCAGCATCGTGAGGACAATTGGGGAGCTGTTGTGAATAAAATACAGTGGCGACCACAGTGAGAGCTTCGGCTCTCCTCTCCCAACCCGTCTGGTCAGCGTGGGAGCAGTAGACCAACTCCTCCCTTCGGGGAGACGCCTCATCCACTAGTGGATTGAATATGGCTGTGATTTATTATATATACATATATATATATATAATTTAACTTGACTTTCTAATCTAATCTAACCTAACGTAATGAAATTTGTAAAAAGAAATGGAAAAGAAATCTAAAGGGGAGCAAATTTTTATAAGTACAAAAAAGAAGTAAAGTTATTAAAAAACTAAGTAGTGTTGTAAAAGTTTCAACATTCGCAACGGATTGAAACATGGCGATGCTTTGTCACCACTACTGTTTAACTTTACGTTAGAATATGCAATTTTAAAAATTAAAGGGGACAAAAAGGGACTATCATTGAATGGTTTAAATCAACTGTTCGTATACGCGGATGATGTAGATGTAATAGGGGTCAATATAGATGCACTACAAAGCAACACCGATGTCTTAGTAGAAGCGTGCTATGAGATAGGTCTACAGGTAAACATAGATAAAACAAAATACATGATAACAAGCCGAAACACAGGGAATGAAGGAAATAAAAACATAAGAATTAGGGATGAGGTCATAGAGAAAGTAAACAAATTAAAATACTTGGGAGCATACGTAACAAACTAAAATGAGGTCACGGAAGAAATAAAAAGTCACTTAGTATCGTGCAACGCATGTTTGTATTAAATCCAAAAACTTCTGACATCGCGATTAATATCAAGGAAATTGAAATTGAAAATATACAGAATGGTTATTCTGCTGGTACGACCCTAGCAGATGAACATAAATTGCGTGTGTTTGAAAATAAGGTTTTGAGAAAGATATACGGGCCGAAACGGGACGAGATGACTGGAGAATGGAGGAGACTGCATAATGAAGAACTCCACGGACTGTACGATTCACCAGATGTTGTAAAAATAATGAAATCGTGGCCATGTAGATAGGATGGGGAAAAAACGAAGATTATAATCTATCCTGGTTGGAAGGCCGAGTGGAAGGAGACCATTGGGGAGACCGAGCCGTCGTTGGGAGGACAATATTAGAAGAGATCTTCGAGAAGGCGTTCGTGATTAAAACTGGCTTGATAGCCCAGGATAGACTCCAATGGCGAACGTTTGTTACTGCGGCTCCGAGTTACTGCGTTACTTCCGAGTTCTATATGCCATAAAGTGAGTTAGTGCTGTAAACAAACAAAATATGATTGTAGCCGGGAATCGAACTCGGGCCGCCTGCGTAGCAGCCCGACTCGTTAAGAATTATACCAACCAGTCACCGTGTTCCCAGACCTTTGGAACTTGTAAAACCTAGGACAGCAGTGAACGCCAGAAGGTTGGGAATAATACTACACCGAGTGCATCCTCAAAATTGTTAGTTACAAGTCATTTTCAAGTGGAAAGTTCGGCGCTTGGTCACGGGTTCAATTCACGCCAGGGTCCATGAATGGAGTGGTTCGGAGCCCATTGTAAGAAAAACTGCTGTAGCTCCGGTCTTTAGAAGCTCACCAGCTCACTTCGAACGTTAACAACAATTCATTCACTTAAATGGAAAGTGTTTTCGCTCACAAAGAATCAGATGCAAGTACTCGTGCAACGCTACCAATAACTGCCTCCACTCTATTTTCTTTACTTTTCTTTCTTCCTTCCTTTCTTTTGTTATTCTCTTTCTCTTGTTCTCGTGTAAAGGCTGATTTTCATGAACGCTTGCTTTGCTTGCAATTTGGGTGGTTAGCTAATTGAAATTAGTGTTTGGGCTCCTTTCCTTGGAAGCGTGCGTTGCTTGAGATTAGAGTGTGTAGCCAATGGAAGCACATGTTTTATTACGTAGTATGTAGAACACGCAATAAAACACGTGTTTCAATTGGCTACTCACCCAAATCGCAAGCAACGCAAACTTTCATGAAAATCAGCCTTCGGGCAAGCACATTAAGCGACATATCGCCCATTGTAAGAACACGCATTGACTACAACAACTTGATTCAAGCAATAGGAATTATTGATGAATACATGGACCCGGATTTTATACCCGCTGCTGCAAACTTTTTACTTCCTTTGCTTTTTATGTACAAATTCGCAAGGTTTTTGAATTTCGAAATTTAAGATAGCCACAGCCTGAAACATCTTTATTCAAGTTAGGCATTCGTCACAACCCCGTGGTAATTCTGCATACCGCCGTCGTTTGTAGTCCCACATGCTGCCTATTTTATTATGCCATGACAGACAATGACTCTGGTGGGTGCACAAAACAATTTTGGTTTCAATATTAAGCTCTAAGCTCAGCCTAAGCTCTTACTCTGATCGCTATCTTTTATTCATAGCAGCTCCCCAATTGCATCACGATGCTCGATGGGCACCGTTCCCGACCCACACACCTTGGAAAAAATCCTTGGCAGCGCCGGGAATCGAACCCGAGACCCCTCAATCCGTTGTCAGCAACCTAACCACTAGACCAACGTTTCTAAACCTTTTTCACCCCGCGACCCCCCTTTTACCACACTTTCTAGCTGGTGAACCAAAATAATTTTATTTTGTGTATATTTGCTTTTCATTTCAAAACATGATCGTTTATTTCCTGTATTTTATAATAAATATCCTAATTATACTAGCCAAAAACTATTCAACAAACTACATTTTCTTTACTAATGATAAAAATAGCAAGGAAAATAAAATACTTTCTTTGAAATTAATTAGTTTTAACCTATAAAAGCCTAGTTAAATTTATATTTCCACCTCTCCTCGCGACCCCATTGCACACATACCGCGACCCCCAGGTTGAGAAACCCTGCACAAGACCAACAAGGTGGTCATATGAAAAAAAAAAACTAAAACTTCAAAATGACAGTTGGAAGTGTAAATAAATGATGTTTTAAATTAGAGGTAGGCAGTCATAATTCCAGCTATGAATAGCAGGTTTGATATTGTACGTAATCTTAAAGTGTCATCATTCACTTTGTATATCAATCCATTATGGCATCCCTGATTACAGAATGTCAAAGACAAGTGTGTTTTCTTCAGAGACATCTAGTGTTTATAGCTACAATTATGACAAACTAATTACTCTATAGCTTATGGAACTCTCAAGTTCATCGCCGCAGTAACAAAGGCTCGCCATTGGGTTCTATTCTGGGCAACATCAAGCCAGTTTTCATCTTGAACATCTAGTTCTCGAAGATCTCTCCATCACATACTTGAGCACAAGGCTAACAGATGGCAGTGTAGTAAGGTAAGGCTACATCCTTGATTCCCTGCGGTATCGAGTCCCTCCTAGTAATAATGATAGTCACAACGTGAATTTGAAACGATTCAATTGGTATAGGAAATTTACCTCCTTGTAGAGCCAACTGCTAGCGTTGCAATGAACTAGCAGCGAGCGAGTGGATCGCGTATAATAATAATAAAAAGAAATTGACTTCTATAATCTAACCTAACCAATGACAAAGAAGAAAAAAGTTAGTTACACCTCGCAGGGAATCAAAACCGGTTTACCCGAGCAGCGATCCGATGCCTTAACCACTACACCAAGGCAGCAACTCCCCAACAGCTGCTTGTCAGTGTTTTTTTTTATGTAGTAGTGTTTCACGACACGCACGCGAGTCAAAACTGATGACGACTTCCGAGCTAAACTTCCTACACTGATTGAGTCCTACGTAATTTGAATGGTAGTCGATACACAGTCTGTTTGAAAGAAAGATTGCTGATTTTTAGTAACGCTCAATGCAGTAACCTGACATTAAAGTAAAAAAGCACTGCAATTTTTTAACAGTGTGATACATAGGAAACATATCTTTGCATGAAATGACGAAGATAAATGGTAAAATCAGATGCTCCACTTCTTATACATTATCTATCATATTATGATAAGCAGTTTATCTTATCAAATCCTGATAAAGGGGAAATCCAACGTAATTAAACTATGATTTCTACTATCTCTCGTTACACGTATCTTTTGTGATATGTGTTCTTTACCTGGACTGAATTCTTTACTATCTGCCTTTCTATCTACAATTATTCAATTCTGTAGGCTTTAACCTTATCAAAGTCAGGAAAATAAAGAAAAAGATTTAGTCAATGTAGAAATTGTATGGCAAAGAAAATAAAACATTTTGTATGGCCAGACTAATAAACTTTAATTTTAAAATAATAAATAAAAAGAATAGAGTATTACCACAGAGAAAAGTCTGTATTCATAACTAGCTACGCATTTCTTTCTCGCTTCGAAGAAGTTTCTCTCCTTGCTGCTAGATGTCTCTGAGCTCAATAGCTCATTTTTTTTAAACATATTGATAAATTCATGCTTATGATTGGTTCATATACTGCTATATTTAAGTTAAGAGGTAATCCTGAACCAATCACAGAACTTACGTTATTAGACTATTTAAGGAAATAAGCAAGCTGAGTTCAGAGACATCAAGCGACGAGGCAAGAAACTTCGTCGAAGCCAGAAAGGAATTCGTAGCTAATACTAAATACAGGTTAATTCTCTTCATGGCTCTCTGCGGTATTATTATGTTGGTTGTATTTAGGTTTTAATTCATGAGTAAGTTGGAAGGAGAGTGAAGCATATGCTATCTAGTGAGGGCAATTATGACATGGGGTGGGAGGAAGAAATATTGCAATGATAGAGCTAAGCCTGTCAGCATAAAAATTAGTAGGTGTTATCAGAAGCACGAATATGGCGTTCTACCTATCTCTGGCAAGAACTTCAGGTTTAAATGCCAGTGCATTTGTGTAACCCTTAAATGCTATGGTTGGGAATTATAACGCAGCTAACACGGAGGGGTCTGCCAGACTTTTTATGCTATCCAAGGTATCTTTACTGTCTATAGAAGAGGCTGATAAAAAAAAGTTGCTATTGCAATTTCTTGTAGGGTTTTTCTACACGCATTATTCCGAAAACCTCAATAATTATTACTAATAGTGTATATACCTCTGCCCTGGCTCGAACCCCGGTCCTGCCGTACATTCTTCGTTGAAGTCAGTCCACTAGGGCTTGAATAAACGCGCTCGGATTTATTATAATCATCTCATTCATTATTCCTTTAAAGAGCATAGTCTGACTGACAGAGACAGCAGATTGGTAATGTGATCTAGAATGTTTTAAAGCTCGTCATCCTGGCAGTGTATTTTTCTATTAATCTGCGAGCTTCAGGAAGGGATAGATTGCTACGTTTTTCATTTCTTCCCAAGTGTCGCACAGAACGGCAAGGTTTCCCACAAAACCTGTAGATAATGTATTTTTCTGCAATATATTTTCACACGGAAAGTGAGGAAGGAGAGCCAGAATTAAGCAGTTTTTAATTCTCAATGTTGGATGTGACGAAGGTCTACTTAAGGCTAAATTAAAAATTATTTATTATTATGGAAACACCGTTCCGGTTCTATATTTCTTACCGCAACGGTGTTCCGGTCCGTTCCGGCTCACTTTAAACACTGAGTAAACGAACTGAAAATACTTTCCTGTATTTAATGACTTAAACTTCCATAAATATTTAATTGTATCACTATTTCACATTCTGTTTTAATGTCACAAAATATCCTAAAATTATACCTTCGAGGCTTCGACTTCCAACCCCTTACAATATCCTTATTTTGCATTGTGTCCCGGATTCAACACTGACATAGTTGGCAGCCTTATTCTATATACGCCATTCTTTAAGCATGATACAAATCATCGAATTGTAGCGTGTGAAGAAAAACGTTGTAAAAGATGTTTTGATCAAGTGGGAATCGACGATATAACAACTCGGCCACTGAACGCAAAAGTTTCCTATTAGCGCATTGACAATATACTATAGCAGCTTGATAGTTTTCAGAGCAATTGATATCCTTATTTGCACATATGATGAACTTTTCTCCTGGTGTCTTACAAACTTCAGAACAAGAAGTAACTATAGTTTCCTCAACGAGTCTTGAAGCTTGACCTCACTTCCGCATTTCCACTATCCAATTAAAAGTTGGGCTGTGTTTGGCTGCAACCCTAATTCTATAAATAGCATTAGTTTCTTTGCCTCTGTGCTAGTGAGATCATGATGTCTTGCGTATACATTGCTGCCAACTTTGATCTTTGTTGTACATCGTCGTAGAGTATAAAGAAACAGATTTTGAAGTAAAATCAAACTGTTTCTATTTTTATAACCCATTACTATTGCAGACGTTTCTGCGGGCACTACACCAGTGATACATCTTGTAGGTGTAAGCGTTAGTTTGGTAATCATTGGGGTGCAGAGGCGTCCGATTCCTAACGGACTCATCCGAACTAGATCACGTGAAACTACATGCTAGTCATCCTCCGGTATGATTCATTGGAAGTACAAGCTTCACGAGACACTGAGAGAACTATAGTCTGGATGTTTACAAATGTTGCAACCTAAATCTGTGAATTATTCCAGAAGAATTTCACGCTTTCCGTACAATATAGTTGTTTGTGGCGAAAGACATCGATTTAATTTATGTTGGTTTAGGAAGATACAAATGAAAAAGCAGAATGTGATTTGAATTGTAGCTATCGCGACAAAAATGAAAGTGGTTACCTGAATATTAAGACGAGGAGATTGCTAGGTTTGTAGAACTAAAACAACATTGGGTTCAGAAGGAATTTCAAAACCATATCAGGTTGTCCTCCAGTTCACTAATTTCTCAAACATGAACAGTTTGTACAAGTTTTTTTACGGTCTCAGTAGTTATTAGCAGTTCCGTGAGATAAATAAATAAAAAAAAAATATATTGTGTAGACTAATTTCTTCCATGTGAGACTGTCCACCATAATTTCTTCATGTGAATTCGACATTCTTCGACAAGTATTCAACATATTATTAAACAGACTGCATCAACGTTCCAACGATGAAAACTATCGCAATACGTGTAAACCATTGCTTGTGTGTGCCTGATGATCAATAAATGAACAGTTCCAAATTCCAATTTTAATATGTATTAACATATAAGTATATTATCAAATGTATTTGATGTACATTATAATTCGTTTTGAAATAAAGTAACAATAACTTTGAAAAGGTTTGGTCATATTTCTTGGGAAAAAATAAAATTGGAAACAGTTGGTAAAGCATATGAAAGGGTATTTATTTGACGGAGGAGGAATACGGAAATTAAGGGGAATACGTCATAATCATTGGGGGGAATGGGTACCATTGGTTAGTCTTGTCAACATAATTTATCCGACCCACACCAACGCTGTAAATCAACTAGTCTGTCTATAGGGCAAAATGTGTCATTGTTAGATGAGAATAATTCAACTTCAATCCAGAAGATTTTTTATATATATATATAACTGGTGAAAGTCAAGAAAGAATGAAGTCGTATCATCTGGCATAGCTGATATTCGGTGACTCAACAAAAAATGGTTAAGAAAAGAAATATATATCTATTGTTGCTTATTCAAGCTTGTTGAAAGAAACGCAGACACCCATTTCTCATGACACTGAATAGAACGGGAAAGGGGAGGGGGGAGAGAAGGAACTTTTTTACTTCCTGGTTAACATTTACAAATGTTGATTCATGGTAAAAATTCAATTCCCACATGGCTAAAAAAAAAAAAAGGTAAACGACTTGTATGCGGTTATATTTCTTCCCTTTTTGTTTAAATGAATTTTTAATTTTTCTGCATAGACTGTTTCATGAATCTTACTTGAAATTTGGACATGGAGACGAATGGTATAAATCAGGTACACACATGCACTGGGAAGTATTTTGATGATGATGAAGTAATATTATTTGTTTTACCCTTTATAAGCAACAGTACACAGAGAAAAATGTTTGTTTGTGTTGAACAAAAAAAAAAATCTTCAGACAAAACTATTTTTTTTTTCAATTTTATTTACCGCCTTTAGGAATCTAAGGCTTAGACCGGGGAAGGGAAGGGGAAAGGACCACGGGAAGTTGTCGTTCAGGGCCTAAGTTGAAGGTACCATTCCGGTATTTGCCTGGTGTGACTGAAGAAAAACCCTGGAAATACCTCAGTCAGGATGGTTGGCCGCTGTGAGACAAAAGTTTGTTTAAGGCTCAATCACAGTGGGTTTTCCCGCCTTTTTCGTTTTACGACAATTATTCAAAAATTCCTTGCAGGTAAAGAAAATTTAACTTTCACAGATCAAATTTCGTTTCGTCTTTCAATAACAGGTACAATTAGTTTTAAAGAAATGTTACTAGTAACCTCAGGATTGTGTGCAGACTGCAGACATTTTTGGGGACATTGTGCACACAATCCTGAGGTTACTAGTAGAATTTCTTTAAAACTAATTGTACCTGTTATTGAAGGACGAAACGAACTTTGGTCTGTGAAAGTGAAATTTTGTTTATCTGCAAGGAATTTTGAATAATTGACGTAAAACGATAAAGGCGGGAAAACCCACTGCGATTCAGCCTTAAACGAATTTGATTGGCACCAGTGATGAAAAATAAATACAAAACAGGATTCGAACACCGTTTGGCCAATTGGTAGCTCGATCCTTCCACACCACAACGATTGGTAGCTGAAATTAAGCTGCTCATAAAAAAAACTGTCAGAACTTAAAATTTCCAACATCACAACTGCAATAGAAGCCAAAAATAAGTGTACAATAAGGCCTCCTGTACGTTTAATAACAGTAACCGATATCGTATAAAAAGTTTCTTTGTATGCTTCGTTAATAAGCAGGCTAACAAATGCGTTCTAAAGTCGGAATCGGTTTTGTTTACTAAGAGTCATGTTTGTTCCAAAACAAATTAGTTCCAAACTCATTGATTTCAATGTTACTCATTCGTTTGTGGGATGCACACGACATGTTAAGCAATAAGAACGATTCGTACCACAACAAAATAATCCAGAATTATTAAGTGATCTTCTCAATTCTGTAATTCAGTGTTTCCCAACTTTTTGCAGCCTGCGTACCACTTGATTTCTTATTAGTTTATTTGCGGACCCCTGCTCCTACAACCAAGGAAATCATTATACATACAATATCAATAGATATTTTGCGTTATCTATAGCTTAAAAAGACGTACAATTTCAACAAATGAAAGTACAATTGAATACACTTTACTAACAATACTGCAAGTCGCGAATTAATAGCAATAATAGAAGAAACTATTGTTTGTTTGCTTACTATTTTTCAATGTGATGGCTGGTGTGGTTTTGCGGTCGTTAACTTTTTTTCATATCTGGCTTCAAAGTAAATATGTTCAGGCGCAGATCTGGTTCGATATCAAGTCTCTTTCTATACTCATTTTTCATACAAACAAGTACAGACAATTTTGACTCGCACAAGTAGTCGTGAAAGGCATCAGATGTGAAATTCCCTTCTCGAAACATAAGGGTACAAAGACCGCGGATAAAATCAAAAGTCTACCATTGCTAGCAAACACAAACTGGGAAACATTATGTTAAGGAGGAATCGCAGGACAAGTGAATAAACTGATCTTCATTTGGTGACAACTAATTTTCATTGTTTAGGAAAGAGGTTCTTCATCCAACTGTTTTTCACATAGGAAACAGGAAGGTAAAATCAGCTGAGGACCCAAAGAAAGCAAATGCTCCTTCATGCTCCCAAATTTTCATTAGGAACTCTTGTTTCACTTGCCGACAGAAAGTCGTTCAGAGTGGGGAAGGAATCGTATCCTTTATTGGTGGGCCCAAATTCTAGCTTTGTTTGTCAGTTTACATTTACACTGGAGCTTTGAATTTAATGTATTCAGAAATGAGAAAATATCTGACAATTAAACAATTGCCGAAAGCAAACGAAAAATCACTTATGGGGGCTCTTAGTTTTGGTTCCAATTTCGAATCAACCAGAAAAAGTATCTCATTATCACGCAGCGAGTCAGGACTATTCAACGAGATAGAAGGCGTACCTCAAAAAGATCTCTTCCCGTCTCGTTACACAATACAGTGAAAATTCTATATTGAAGAGAAAGGTTCTGGAACTATTAACTAATGGGGCTGCAGTTGATTGTGAGCTTTAAGGTCTTCATGTTTCTGTCAAGTGTACGTCCCCCCCTTTAACTTCTCTTGAGCTTCAACAAAAGAGTTTGGATGAATCGCCACTTAACGATAAAACTCATAACATCGAAAAGCAATTACCAGAAATTCAGACTATTTCCTTGGTTTCAGTTATGGTACACGGTCTACACACGAAATCGTTTGGCAAAGACAGTGTCTAAAACCAAGAAGGCCACACGCTGTAGCTGTTTAGCGGTTGTATTAGCTGTTCCATCTTGGTTCAAACTTCTATTGAAAATCCAACTAGAGGATACAGGGTCACATGAAGCGAGAGGAGGAATATTAATTTTTTTTTGTGAGAAATGGGTTTACACTCGCAACAAGTACTACACAAAGCTAACCTCTCAGAAAATTTCAATCCAAAAGCTCAAAACATCAAGTTTTAAGAATATGACATACACGGGAGTAAATGGGAGAGTTGGACCTCAAAATGCGTTTTGCGAGAAATCACCCTTCATCCATATTCCCACTTCTTTCCATGTAAGCTTCAAATCAAACCATTAAATGTTGTTTTTTCACTTTAATTACCGTATTTGTTTTAGTTTGTTGAGTTTGATTTTAACTTGGCTTTATAAAAGGAAATCTACACAATTTAATGTAAATATCGGGAAGTAAATTCTCGTTACATGACAAAGTATTGCGGCCCCCTTACATGCTTGTCACTGACCCCCAGGGGTCCGCGGACCCCAGGTTGGGAAACACTTCGTGTAACTGACAAATAACAATATTCAATTTTGTACTATTCATATAACTATTAACGATGCAAACTTGGTTTTTTATATGCAAGGAAACAGTTCAATGCGGAAGTGTGTGGTGTTATAGGTAGCCAGACAAATTACTTGGACCTCAGTTATCTATCTACTTAGGATTATTATTATTATTTGTCAAAAATAAATAATGGAATTCCCCAAGGTTCTCCACTTGGGCCTTTATTATTTAATATTTTTATAAACGACCTAAGCCCGTTAGTGACAAATTCAATGTTGTTGTTATATGCTGATGACATAAAAATAGTTAAAGATGTATATTCCAAAATTGATAAGGTAATACTTTAAAACGATATCAATACAGTTACTTCTTGGTGTAGTGAAAACAAAATGAAAATTAATACTCAAAAAACTTTCTTTGTAAGCTACACTAATAAAACCCAATACTATGCCAGTGCATATAGAATAGATGGAACAAAGATTGTTAAAGCAACTGAAATTAAAGATCTCAGTATAACTTTTGAGGAAAAATTTATATTTAATAGATAAGTAGCAAAAAATACCTCTGAAGCTAGGAAACTAATAGGTTTCATATTCTATCAATGGAGGGAATTTATCAATCCTGGTACTTTTATAACGTTATATAAATCAGTGGTTAGGCCAAAGGTTGAATATGTCTTCAATATGGAATAACCTGTCCAAAACTTGTTGTAATTTAATTGAAGCTACCCAAAAATGTTTTATGAGATTACTTTGCTTTAAATTTCAGCTACCATATTTCAAATACGACTACGACTACTGGCGTGCTTTTTTCAACATTAAAAAATTACATGAAAGAAGGAATGAAATGGACAAAGATTTTTTATGTAAAATTTTGGATAATAAATGACAATCTACACAAATACTTGAGAGAATAGTGTGGACTATACCCTTGTACAACACGAGAAACAAAAATCATGTTTAAAAACGGTAGGTAAAAATGATTATTTACTGCGTAGAATAATCAAACACTATGAGGACAGAGTTTAAATCACGAAAGGAATGTTAGTTACTCCACTATGTACAATGTAGTTAATTTTAAACTTTCTGTATGTATCTTAAAGGTTGTATTACTGTAAGACAAATAGGTCACACTTTTTCTGACATAACGCTATATTAGGCTTTCTATGGCTGCTCATAGCATGTTTCTAAATATACTATTACTATTATTATTATTATTATTATTATTATTATTATTATTATTATTATGTAGTGCTTAGAATGTAGTTCGTTTAAATTAACCTTTGTTGAGAGAAAACGAAGTTTTGTTGGTACCTTTCGTAACATTTTGTTTGGCAACCATAAACAACCATTTTTTTTCTGTGTACAGGCTTCTATGGCTTAAGTATGGCTGATGTCTGAAGGATGAAGTTTTTACGGGAATATATCTTCAGGAAAAGGGGAATGGGGAAAGTTTTGATTAGAAGCTCTATTATAGTGTTCGGAATAATATTTCTCCTCGTAGCATACCCTAAATTTTTCATGACTGAACACGGTATATCAAAATATTATAATCGTCTCGAAAGTATAAATTACACGGTATTATTGATATAAATATGCTATCAGAATTATGCCAGAATATAGTAAATTAGTTAGACCCCACTGTTGTTGTTATTAATATTACATTATTCCGAAACATTGTTCTTTCCCATCCAATGATGTTTTCCATTGTTCTCCATGTTCACATTTCGAGTCCATCGAAAGTTCTTTCGTCACTCTTCTGTAACAAGTTTACCCGCTCTCTATTGGTCCATCCCGATCTTAGATAGATAGATAGATAGAAAGGAGGATGTACGTATATCGGAGACACAAAGGAGCAAATACCGTAATATTAGCTTTTCAGGATTTCAACGATTCGCAGTTAATCTGGACAACAAAAGATTAATTACGAAAGACAAAAACAAAAATTGTCTTCGCTATATTCCAGAATAAAGTGTTCCAAGCATGGTTCTACTATATTTTGATTAATACTTATAAAAGAGTTTCTTCTATAATCATTGTCATCAACAAGATCACGAAGAATTTCGTGTCGTGATTTGTGTTCAACTAAATTTACATAATAATCCCATAGCATTACTACCAAATAACAAAACAGAAAATTATTAGTGGAATACTCTTAAGAGACCAATGCTCAGATTCAACGAATAGATAAAGAAAACCAGATAGCTATCGTCCTTTTCCATGAGAAGAACAGTCACGTATATTTGGGCAATGGCATCAATCTGCTATTAACGAGATTATACAAGTTCAAGCAAATGAATGTTATGTTTTACAACAGGCAGAGGAGACTAATAATAACCAAATTATTACTTAAATTTCTTCAAACTCAGTCCCTATGATCTTCTGGAGAAGGTTGTTACTTTCAGATGACATTAAGGACGAAGTGCGGATTCAAACCCTGCTCATACCGGCAATCTAGTTACCCTCAGTCACAGCAGGCAAACATCATCATGATATCTAATTACGATCAGAACCGATTAGGCAGTATGGGGTGGATGTAATATTTCAGCTCAAGGATCGGGTTGTGTTTATGCGGAGTACCTCAAGGATCGAATCTCGGATCTCTTCTCTTAGTATTTCCTTTCAAATGACCTTCCAGTTTATCTTTGGGTTTGAGAAGTAAAAAGACTTTCTGAATAGCTATTAAATGTAGCTTTCGTGACTAGGAAGATTTTCTAGCAATAAGCAAAATTTTCGAAAAGAATTTGGGGTCAAGTTCCCTATATGTTTCTCTAGTTTGTACCCTACATGAGCATAACATACTTCGTTATATAGATTTAATCCAAAACAAAACAAACAAATCATGCCCTAGCGTTAATATGAACTTTAAGTAGCATATAGAATAAACAGGACATAGTTTGGTATGTTATCAGGAAATATTTAAAGAGTAGGTTAAATTTTCAGTTACATCTTGTGTCGCCAAAAATGTTTTCTTCCCATTAAGATATTGGGTTTTATTATTATCATAAACCTAGCTGATTTGCCCGCCCGCTGGTGCGGTGTGAATAAAGATCTTCCCCCATACCCCCGAGGGGCTGCGCCCCCATTGTTGGGCAGCCATTTTGAATCCACGATGGCGACTTTTTCCAAATGTTTTAAAAATATTTTCTTAAAACTACTCTCGATAATACACCTTCATACCAAATTTCATTCCTCTAGCTCGAACGGTGTGGAAAATGGTTTTGGGGCATCCATTTTGAATCCATGATGGCGACTGATATGATAATTTCCCAAACGGGTCCAATATCTGATCATGTGCGAAAACATTATCCCAATCGGTCAAGTCGTTTTGGCGTGTTTCAAACACAAACACACATCACTTTCATTTTTATATATATACAGAGTTAAAATTTAATGTTGTAAAATGGACAATGGTAGCTTTACGTTTAGTTGTTTTCAAAATATGATAAATTAAGAGTAGTATCAATAAAAAGATGACTTCAGGCAACCTGTGAGGTAAGCATGTTAACATCCCTATCAGCAAGGCTCGTCGGGCCGACGCAGGGCCAGCGTTGGCTCAACTGTAACGCGGTTGGGCCAACGGCCCGACGAACCTTGCTGATTGGGATTATTCTGAAGCGAGCCAGCCAATACAGAGCTTGAGGAAGTGGTGCTTAAAGTGATCTGGGAACGTAAGAGTCTTATTGTCAAGAAATTAAATGATTCAATAAAGCAAGTATAGAAATCTTCTCTATAAGTGCACTCGTCAGTTATAAACATAACATAAATAGGTTTATTGGGTTCTACTATGATTACGAATTGCTACACCGACAACGCTTAAGAGGTCTCCTCGCTCCAACCCCCGCATTTTAACCATTTTTCAAAATATTTCTAAAACTAAGAGTACTATCAAAAACTAGCGCACTAGAACTTATAAATTACTATGAAATACAATGGACAGCGATCTCGAGATCTTGTCGATTGATGAGTGATATGTTTTCAAAGATTATGACGTCATTATTTAAGTGAAGTCTCAGCACTCATCAATCAATAAGATTTCGAGATTGCTGTTCATTGTATTTCATAGTAATTTGTAAGTTCTAGTACGCTATGAACTTACATTTCTGATAGTACTCTTAGTTTTTGAAATACTTTGAAAAATGTTTAAAATGGGGGCGGGGGCCCTCTTAAGTCATGTGTCGAGCTATTTTTTTTCTATATACACAATGAAAACATCCTGGTATAAAAATCAGAAATTATCCACCCCTCTGCTGATTCACTCGATGTGCTGTCTGTTCCTGGACTTCCTGCTATTTAGCACCGGAAGTTGCCTGTTGTTTAGCTCGTAGAAGTTGAATAACATTTTCCCAAAACTTAAGGACTGTTTCCAACGCTGATTTGGAAGAATCATACAGTAAAGAAGGAAAAAAGTTCCTCCCTGCTTATAATAGACAAGTTTCCATTTAAATTTTCCGAATAAAAGTGTTTCACTGATATCTTTTTAAAGCTCCAGAGAAAGCTTTTATGGTTCTCTTAAAAAATCATTTCTAACGCGAAGAAAAAGGCCACATTATGTAAAACAGCATAACGATAACTTTATTTGATAACATAAAATATAATTAAAAGAAGTTGCGTCGAGTGCTCCTTACTAAATGCATGTCAACATCGTTCCACGTTGCGAAGAGGTACGAACTTTTTTAAAAAAATCATTTCCTTCCGTAATTGCAATGTGCTGTATTGCGTTGTAAAAATGTTGACATTAAACTGTTCTTGTTTACGTTAACTTCTATTTGTGCTGAGTATAAAAGAATGCAACTACTTTCTTTTTATCTATTTTGTCGCAAGAGGTAGTCATTTTTCCTGTGTGCGAAGTTGTTTCATCTGTACTGCACGGAGAATAGAGCAGAGCTGGCCTCATGATTTTTTTTTTAAACAAAAACTATATTCACATCCTCAACAAAACGCGGCGTATGTATTGTACGCTTGAGAGCCCCCTACTTCCTGCTCACTTGTAACACTCGAGTTCATGCACATCAGTGGAGCGAGGTTATATGCATTTGGGGGGAAAATAATAAAAAAAGAAAAGAAAAAAAGATTTAACCTCACTGAAACACGAATAAGCTTACACGATCTGTATCTAGGAATATCATGGACTGTATTTTTTTTTTATTTAAAGCAACATTTAAATACAGAAAAATGAAGTCAAAATTAAGATCGTAGCTCTGTTTTTCTTTTTAAAATAAAACGAATTAAAACTAATTTTCAATTAGATGAAATCAAATGTAGAATACACTTTTTTAAAAAGTCTACCGTACCTAACCTTTAAAACTTTAAAAGGACTGTCGATATCAAGAGTTTAATATGTTCTAGCTTCATTGTTGACACAGTCTAACACACACACATGCTCACATGAGACAATTTTTGTTTTAAAGTTAGAAGATGGGTTTACATTGCAAATAAATAGTTTGTTACTGAAGTTATCTTTACATGCTAATTATGTTTGTGATAAATATTTATGTCTGTCTACCGACAAATACGCGTAGAATAGAAAACAGCCTACTACCTGAGTTAAAGTACGTCTTGGTCGATCATATTAGTAGAACATACACTACATTTGATATTTACGTAATATGAAGACCACAGCGATATTTCAACGCTGTTTTCATATCGTAAGCCAATAAGAAAACTTCTGAAACATAAAGATATAAAAGAAATTTATAATAAAGTAAAACTTGCCTCCTTTACGCAGTCTACATGATATTTTCTCCAGTAAACTGGTTTTCGCCAGAAAAAGGTAAATAAAAAAAGTGGATTAATCCGGTTTTTGCAGAAACGTTTGATTCTCAAATACTAATTTAAATGGGACAACATCAGTATTTTGTAGAAACTTGTTGTTATGTCAATAATAATTGATGTCACTCAAATAGTTGAGGAAATAAAATTGTGTTCAACTCTTAATATTAATATTTGGACTTATCTGGTCTTTATTATCAACTCTTCAGTTATTTTTCACTGACGAAGAAAGAACGTAAGGTGTATGAAAACTTGTGGTTCAATCAAAGCGAGCAGAAGATAGGCGGGGCAAACTCATTGTCCAGAATTGTCACGCCGATTGCAGCACCAAATGAAGCGTTGCGAGTCGTTGTGAGAAGAAGCGCGGAAAACTGGGTATTGATTCAACTGGGATTTCATATCGTCTTTTATTCTTCTCGGATATAAAATTAAAGAACAATACTGATAAAACCTGACTGAACTTTTACTTTCGGTCAGGAGGTGGCGCTGAGTTTTGTCGCGACGTACTTTCCCACAGAGTGAACCCACTTATTTTTTAAATACATTTGCTTCAAAATTCCTCTCAGGTAGCCATTTTAAGCTGACTTTTTCAAGGATTCACGTCTGACACACCAGGTCAAAGTCGGTATGGTAGCGTCCTTCAAGATGAGATCTTAGAAAAGAGCCAACTCCCAGACACGTAGTAGATACTTGTATAGCCAAAGTTAGGTAAAAATGAAATTAAATATAATCACTTGACACTTGCTCGTTTCGTGTTCAGTACTTCAATACACCAGGGTCCAAAAGATAATAATAATAGGATAGTTTTAACGTTCAAATCAATCTGCATAATATTTAACCTTCACATAAAAAGTGTGTCGTAAAATTTAACATGAATTATTGGAAGCAAGATATCAACATGGAATGAACATCGTGGTGTTTTTATAAAATATTTATTTGATTAAAAGTTTATTGTTTCTTTCATTATGCTATTTATAAGTTGGTTAAGAAAAACTTCAGCAAACATTTAAGATTGCTGACCATAAATTTTTACTACTTGGTTTCTATATACATTACTCTTAATTACATAGTCTTGATTTGCAAATAATAAAATGCTAATTTTCCACTTAACCGAATAATATGTAATAAAAATCTGTTGAATATGCAAGTATGTGAATTGTTTGTTTTATAAAGCAAACTACACAAACATCCTGCGAATGCATGGGAAAAGGAAGAGGTAAAGTTATATGGTCTTGTCACATAGAGTAAGAAGCGTTACTTCGCATCAATCGTACAATAAGAGCTCATACTGCCATCTGGCGATTCCGGTCGTGTTTCTCTGGAGTAAGAACACATGATAATCGATGAATACTATTGGCTTGAAAAAGAAAAAGAAAATATCACGCATCATACATAAAAGAGAAAGAAGAAATTAACAGAAAAACTAGATACAAACAAAAGTTCTCCACCTATCAACATGGAAAGAAAGGTCAGCAATAAGCAATTTCGCGGTATTCACGGATGTCTCGGTCAATTCTTTTAATAAAAAAAAGGACAAGTTGATGTTCATACTGACCTAGCAAAGCATACGACTAAATACATCACGACATATTGTTGGACAAATTAAAAAAAAAATGAGTTAATGCAATATTGATAACATAATTCGGTAGTTATTTGAGACGAAGAACTCAGTGCGTTGCTTTTAATGGTGTGCTATCCTACACATAGAAATGCAATCAGGTGTACCACAAGGTTCTCACTTAGGCCTTCTAGTTTCTTAGTATTTATAAACGATCTTCCATCCTTTCCTCTGTTATTTCCTGACGATGTTATAAATTCTATCCCAAATAAAAACAATAAAACACCTGAATTGCAGAACATCCCAAGTCCACTTTTCTCGTATTTTCATTTTTTTTTCTGTTCGTCGACATCTATGTTCCAAGATCCATTTGCATAATATTACATCGTAAATCCAAACTCATTTTTTTTCAAAGCAAAATAATTTCAGCTGAATAGAATAACATCCCAAGTCCTTGGACTATTTTTTTGTTCGTCCTAAAAAAAAAAAAAAAAAAAAACTCCGGTGGACTTGGGGTGTTTTGCAATTCAGGTCTTCAATTGATGATTATCAACTTCTCCAATCTGATCTTAGTACACTCAGCAAGTGGTGTGATAAATAATTTATGTGACTAAACTCAAGAATAGGTAAGATATAACCGATGGGATTATAATATATAAAATATTAAACGGAGGTATTGACTATAACTATTTGGTTGCTAACTAATGTTTCTATTTTCGAAGACGAAGAAGGAGACTTACACCTTTATCTTATCCCAAGGTTTCAAAGGTAGATATGCATAAATTTTCACCTTTGATTCGTGCTCAGAGGTTGTGTAATGATACGATTACGAACGTTGATGCTGATATTTTTAGTATGTCTTTATGCGAATGTAAGAGGGGATTAATATTTCAATTAGCTAGCTAAGACAGAGAAAATACAATTGTTCTGTACTGTAAAATATATGTTGTTTGCATACGTATATTGTTTGTCTATATGTTTATATATATATGACCGCCCCTCTGGTCTAGTGGTTACCGTCTCTTACTGCTGATCATGGGGTCCCGCGCTCGATTCCCTGATCTGACAAGTTAATTTTTCCAAAGTGAGAGGGTCTGGAACGGTGCCCACCCCGCATCGTGATGCAATTGGGGATGCAAGTGAATAAAAGACACTGGCGATCACAGTTGAGAGCTTCGAATTTCCTCTCCCAACATGTCTGGTCAGCGTGAGAGCAGTAGACCAACTCCTTCATCTGGGAGAGGTCTCATCCATTAGTGGATTGAATATCTTGGAGAAAATCCTTGGCAGTGCTGGGACACTTGGAACTATTGGTTCTGTAGTACACAAATAAAAATAAATAAAAACTTTCAATATAGACATTCCAGCAGTACAGTTTTTTAGCAGCGAAATTGCGTCAAATTACTTGGTACATCTTTATTCAAGATATATTTCAAACATATAACTTGAAACTGTGAATAGAATAGGACTATGTCCTAAATATCGTCAGGTGAAAACATAATTTCATTAACTAGGTACGTGGAACTGTTTAACACAATCTTGCCGGGTCACGACCCCAAAGAGGCTAAGGAGTGAACTTTAAAGATATAATAATAAAAAATTAAAAAAAAAAGCTTTAAAAAGGAAAGGAAATGAGTTAGCATAAACCCGTTTTTTAAAAAAAATCCAAATACCAAAGTTGGATATTTCCTGTGTGCAAGTCACAATATACTCTCACAAGTCTGGCGAAATGGGATGTTTGTAACATAAAAATACTTTTTTTTTTCTTTTTAAAAATAAAAGAAATTGCATAATTTAATATATCCTGAATAAGACTTCAGGAGAGCAAAATGAAGAAATATTTTTATTTTCAGTACATCTTACAACAAATTACGTCCTTATGGTGAAAGTACGAAATAATAATAATCGTTCTTATTTTACGACACTTGATATTTAAGGTGAAGAGAAAGATACAAAAAAATCTTCCTTTATGAGCTCTTGCATCACTCTACAAAAAGAAATTGTGCTTTCGAGAAGAATTTAGTAGGCGTAGGAAATTGAGAATGTCATGAAAGTAATTGTTTATTCTCCGTTATCTGCAAGATAAATTACTTATCTTCTAGTTATATAAATGAACCTTCTGTCAATGTTATCTGAATGAAATCATTGAAATAACGAATATTGATTAAATTTTTATCTGCACTGTGAAAATAAGGGGACCTGTTTTCATTTCTATAACATAATTTTAACACTTCTTGAACATTTTCTACTTTGAATATTTTTTTTGCATTTTTCTGCAAAAGTTAAAGAGTCTATCAGCAAGCGATTTTCATAGCCTAGAAACGAAGAGAGGATAAAATCAGCCTCGTAGTGTAGTGATTACGCGCTCGGAGGCTTCGAATTGGGACTGGGGAGGAACTTAAGTAAGTTCAGGTTCTGTTGATGGCCCCTTTTGACTAAAGTTTTGACTGCATCTGCTCATGTGATGACCGACTTCTAAATTATTTCAGTGCCCTCTCCTCAGCTTTTATCAATCACGGATGCCCAAGTCACCTTATCCGTTAAAAAAAAAATTGGACCGTGCTATGAATCACAAAATGTCCAACTATCCTTGTAGGTTTTGAAAATTGAAATTTATTTTAAGGCCTTTAGGTAACTTTTGGTATAGGCCGGATGGGTTATGAAAGCATTGTTGGAATAAAGAGAGTGAGAGGAAGAGGGAGAACTCCGAGAAAACTCACGCACACGACGTTTGTCCACAACAAAACCCATATGGCACTTGCCAGCATTAAACAGGTGCCCCAAGCACCAGAGGTGAGCGCTCTACAACAGAGCCACCATAGATCGATCACACCACCACGGTCAAGGTTTCAGGTGCTTCAAAGACTAGTCAAATTGTAGCGCATTTTAGCTGACTGCGTCTTCTCTGAGACTGGAAGCGCTTTTTTCTTAGGTCCCAAAATTATCTACCGCAGACTGGGGATGGTACCGAGACTAAGGTCCAGGAATCAAGACGAGACCGAGATACTATGAATCGAGACAAGACCAAGACCGAGACTTATCCCTCGAGATTATAAGCTTTAGTTTTACGAATATCGATAATATTAATTTAATGCTTTTGTTGATGTTGTTCCATACTAGAAGAAGTCTTGTGACAATTAGTTTCAATCTGATAAATTTTATTTAACATGTTATATTGTATTGAAATTAACACAGAAAAAATTGACAACCGCCGCGACCGGGACTCGAACCCGGATCTCCCAGTTGCCGGCCGGGTATGCTGTCCATTACACCACCACGTCACGTCAATTTTCTGTGTATATAGACTACTCCTCACACCTTAACACTCTCCCAGCTCCAATAGCTGGTTACGAAGTACATTTGGAGATTTTTATTGAGGAATTTGTTCTGCAACCGTGCAGTTTGGAATATGTTATATTGTAATTTAAAAGTATGACTATAAGTCATATAAGTAGTTAAGTTATCAATGCCAACTATTTTCTGTTGTCTTCAACAATAAAGTATTGGAGATTGATTCGGGGACGGATGAATACAGACATTTATTTTCTTCTGCGAATGTTCATCCCCATACTTTCTCCCTTATCGGTCTTTTACTTCTGTTGACACTCCCATTTATATCAACCTCTGCTATACTGATATTGTAAAGACTGTAAAGCATATATCAAGAAACCAAACTGTCTAAACTCTAATATGGGTCTTTTCTTACACAATTTATTTATTACATTTTTAAAAAAATGGAAAGATTTTTTTGCAATACTAACCTTACAAAAGATGTAGACAATATACATTAGACGCTCTTTTGTACGGCACGGTCGAGATCGCGGCCATGCTGGATAACCAATTTTGCCGGATAATCGAACGTCTATAGTCCTAACGGCCACAAAGCAGGAAACGATAAACTTAAGTGAACACTGACAATCGCGACAAACACTGAGCGAACGGAAACATGGTTACAAGCAGACTCGGGGAATAAAGTAACGCAAGTAACGCGTTACGTTTTCAGTAACGAGTTACTGTAACGCGTTACAATATTTTGAAACTAACTGTAACGGGTAAAGAGTTACTTTCTCCCCAAGTAACGACGATACTTTTGCGTTACTTTTTGCTTTACTTTTCATCTGTTGTTTGCAAAGAAACAAACACAATTCCTTGTCAAGAAGGAAATATTTCTTAGAATTTTTCTAGATTTTTCAAATGCTAAGGTTTAATGTATTTGTAGGTATGCATGTGTTGGGTGTGTATATAATCAGGGTAAAAGAAAAAATGGTATTTCCACCAGTTTTCTTTCGACAGTACCGAAACAAAAGATGCAAGAACCGGTGCCAAAGTAACGCGTTACTTACTAAGTAACGTAACACGTTACTTTTGAAAGCGTGTAAAGTAACTGGTAACGCGTTACTTTTTGACAGTGGGTAAAGTAACTTGTAACGAGTTACATTTTAAAAGTAACGTGCCAAACACTGGTTACAAGGGTCGTAAACATCACTGTATAAAGCGTGCGACACAGATGACAGCAGATGACAAAGAAAATGACATTTACAGCGAAGCAGCGTACGAATTAAATTTTTTTAGCCAGGAGGGAGGGGGGGGGGATAAAACTTAACGCAAGGATTTCAAAAGGTAATATATATATATAACTCACAGCCATATTCAATCCACTACTGGATGAGGCCTCTCTCGAAAGGACGAACTGGTCTACTGCTCGCACGCTGACCAGACGTGTTGGGAGAGGAGAGCCGAACCTCTCAACTGTGATCGCCACTGTCTTTTATTCATAGCAGCTCCCCAATTGCATCACCATGTTGGGTGGGCAGTGGGCACCGCTCTAGACCCTCTCGCTTTGGAAAAAATCTCTTGGCAGAGCCAGGAATCGAACCCTATACCACACGATCAGCAGTCAGCGACGGTAACCACTAGACCAGCGGAAAGAAAGTCCCATTTTCCAATAGGAGGTTACCAAATCAAATCAATCATACTAAATCTTTTACATTAAGCTATTTCATAAACATCACAAAAGAAATGACTTCCAAACAGGCTTCTTAACTGCCAGCAAAAGTTCATATACCCTTGTATTAAAATATCATATCATAGTTTCAACTTCTGCCAAATAAAAATGTTCCCATATTCTATCTAATCTTGATCGAAACATCTTCTACGGGGGACAAATTTATCATTGACAGGGACGAAAATTAAATTTGTGAGGGAGGGAAACTTATTTGCAGGGGGGGGAGTTCCGGGCACTCCCCATTAATTCGCACACTGAATTGGAACGATGTGGCATCTATACATAGACTATTGATTTAACGTGCAAACAGAAGATGGGGAATATAAAGTAAAACTGCAAAAAATGGTGGAAAGATTTCAAGAATAATACTAGAGAATTAACTGCAAACAAAAAATAAAAAAGCACAAATTTTATATCATTATTTTAATCAGTGTGGTAGCAATAGTTCATGCCATTTTTCACTTGATTCGGGGAGTCAACGTCATTATTATTAATGTTGTACTGAAAGTTGCCTTTCAACTCACGTTAAGCCTTCTCCATTCAGCACTCTCCTTTTTTACCTCAGCATAGATTTATCTTCCTTAATATTGTCTAGGTGTTGGATTCGTCTTGTTTCTCGTTTTTCCTTATCATACTTTTATTTATATCCCTTAATGTTCAATCTCTATGCAGCTAATGCTCTAACCAGTTTCTCTCTCTTTATCGCCTCCAGTATTGTTACTCTCTTCAGCAGTTCCGCATTCAGCATCGTTCTGACTTGATCTATTCTGCTTCATGTCTATGTTTCGTTGTTGATGTTATTTTTTCGTATTTCATATTCTCACTTGTAATAATATTTGAGAGATACTTGAAACCGGATAGGTGTTCTACCTTTTCGCTTCCATTGTTGTTGATATTTGCTGTGGATCCATTTGT